>PVJS01008488.1:0-52940 GCA_004027185.1 Glis glis
TTTTTTTTTTTTTGCGGTACTGGGGATTGAACCAGGGGCGTTCTACCTCCACGCTACACACCGGCCCTATTTTTTATACTTTATTTTGAAACCGGGTCTCATGAAGTTGCGGAGGGCCTCACTAAGTAGAGAGAGAGAGAGAGAGAGAGAGAGAGAGAGAGAGCTGAGGCTGGCCACAAACCCGGATCCTCCGGTCTCTGCCTCCTAAAGTACTGGTATTACAAGCGTGCGCCACCACGCCCGGCTAGCCTCAGGTATTTTGTTAAGGCAACAGAAAATAGACTAAGATATATATGACTTATTCTGATTAGAAGAAGGAATTCTCCACATGACCTAGCTTAGTTTACTGCAATTTTATAGTAGATTTTATTACTCAAGCCTCAGCTAATAGTATATCTTATTTTGACTCTTTTGGGAATGTCTGCCTCCTCGGGGTCCTCATGAGGAAGAGAGAGTTGGGACAAGGCAGAGTTTAGGGTTTTCCTGGTTTCAGTGGTCAAACATTTTCATGTCACTTTCAAGCTCATGACTTCTGATATGGTGGACACCAAGACTGTATACCCTTACGCTAGCTTAGGTTATCCTTGAGCAGGCACAGTGCATGTCTGGATTCACCCTGTACATTTTTAGCTTTCTCTCTCAACTACCAGATGACTTACTGGTCTCATCTCGTGACATTATCCATGTTCTCGGGCCTTCTGTTTCTGAGTTCTTCCTTTCCTTGTAAGAGCAGAGGCCTTTCAATATCTTTGGTCCAACATCTGTCTACCCAATCATGGCCTGGCCATCACCCCTGACTTTTTTTATCTACCAAAATTGTTCTTGGAGAACAGGGATCAGCATCTATAATGGCACATCTTAAAAGTTCAAATACTCTCTCTTCTACTCAACCTTTTCCCTTCCCTAATAATAGGCAGCATACAAACCTTATAACATATCGCAATACACAAATCTGGTCTTTAAGTTGTTCTTATGATGTGCATCGGTTCCTTCCTAAGAGCTGGATCCAGCACATATATACTGCCCAGCTTCTAGTGAACTACAGACAGCTTGTCAAATGGCTTCAGGGTTTCTCAATGGCTGAACAAACCACATCTGGTGTCTGTCCACATCTCACACCCAGCACACAGATGAGCAAGCATTCTCTGGGAAAGCTCATCCTGGGTATCCAGAGTGTTTTTAAAGAAAGACATCATGAAAATCTCACAAGGGCCGGGCATCGTGGTGCACAGCTGTAATCCCAGTACTTGGGAGGTTAAGACAGGAGAATCTCTGGTTCAAGGCCAGCCCTAGAAACTTAGCAAGACCTAACTTGTAACTTCGTGGGACCCTGTTTCAAAATAAAAAGGACTGGGGTTGTAGCTCAGAGGTAGAATTCCCCTGGGTTCAATCCCCAGTATCAACAAAACAAAACCTCACAAGGTACAAATCCTAAGAAGCAAAGTGTCTGACATCAAATTTTCCATTACATTGACACATTCATTTGAACAACAGGGTATAGGATACAATCTGGATTGAATGTCTTACTAACAGGTCATTAGAGGAGACTTGCATGGTTTGCTGTTGTTCAGCTATTATTTCAAGAGAATGACTTTCTGTTCACCACAGTACGTGTTACTCTGGCCAAATATCAAATCAGAAGAGGAAAGACTTGGTCTTTAAGTGACACTGGTCATGATTATAATTATAATAGTAATAGCTAGCTGCATAGCAGTGACTGGATTCCTAGGCACTTTATATATATTATCTTGGATTCTGACATTTCCAGGACAATATATATTATTGGAAGGAGTGCTAAGATGGCAAGATATTTTGCTGATATCTCAAATCCATGTATCCCTGATAGGCTTCCCACCTTGTCTCGCACCAGCTGAGCTAGCTCTATGAGCAAGGTACAGAGGGACAAAGCCAAACAGAGGGAAAGTGTTTATTACTACAGAGGTTGCTTTGGCACCAACTCTTCTTGCCTGGTGAGATAAGCTCGACTACGTTTGAACTGAACGTCTGACTTTGTGCCTCTGAATAGACTAAGGCTGACACTAGAAGCCACCCTGTCTCATTGTGAGAGCTACCATTCCCACATGCAAAACTGAGGAAGGACATTCCTAATGGCAAGAATACTTCTGTAAGATCTAGTACAGTAGGCTTAACTCTCCCATCCATACAAAATCAACAGTAAGAGAGACAGGTCTCATAAGCCAGAGCAGCCCCAGACCCTTTTTAGCCAACTAGAGTTACAGACACACTCAGTCAGGAAAGGAAAAAGGACCCAGTAGGGCATGCCATGTGGAAGCAGGGTTTTAAAGCTTTTTGCTGCTCCTATTGAAAGCTCTTCTTGCTCGCACAGAAATGGTAAATAAGATGTGTGCAGATGCTCTGCTCCTGAACGATGGCCAACATCCCAAATCAATGATGCCTCTCATTCTTGCCAAGCCTAGAATCTTTCTCAGCACGATGCTCTAAGCATCTCTATTAGATGATTGGAATTGGCAAGTGCTTGAAATCCTCTCCCCATCATTACTTTGGCACCCCAGTAGAGCAGTGCCCATCACCCATATTAGAAAACGCCTGTTCATCAGCTTAGGGCATGAGAAGGTGTGTAGCTATCCTCCCCAGCAGCCTACATGCCCCCAGAGTTTGATCTTCTCTCTTTACCTGAGGGATGTAGCTGTTATCTTTGGGCCAGAAAAATAAAGAGTATCAGAAAAGTTTGGCCTGATTCTTCATGAGGCCTTTTCTCCAATCCTTGTTTCTTTCCTTGTGTCTAGACCTGGAATCAGTGAATGGGCAGCTCAGCCCATTTTCCTCATGGTTTACATGATTATTAAGCCACAGAGTTTCACCTGTTCTAACTTCCATTTGGAAATATATTCAGCCACTTTGTACCAACAAGCTCACCAGACAGATTTATACAGTGTGCATGACAGAACAAAGCAACTCCCTAAAAATGAAAGCAACATACATGTTGGATAAATGCTAAACCAGACGGGAAGTCAGGACAACGGCTGGAACTCTGCTGAGCAAACCTGGTAAAGACGCCTAAGTCAATAGCACCTCTAAGAAGCACCTGGTATCAGTCCCACACCTACAGGATATAGAAATCACAAGCATATCTGGGGATTAATGGGACTTCACTTTTCCCCTCTTGACTCATATCTAGACTAAAGCAGACCAAGTGCCTCTCTGGTCCCATTTCTCTATTTCCCAAGTAAAAATATCCTAGAATCCTTAAAAAAAAATCTCAACATATGCCCAACCAATTCATAAAACAAGACAGCCCTAGGAGCAGAGATAAGATGAAGCCAGCCCCTGCCATTTGGATGCTCTTAATCCCTAGAGCTGGGCTCTAAGGAGGAGTCTGAATCTCATTTAATCCCAGGTCTTTATCTCCGGAAGCTGGCATGTGTGGTTGGCATTAGACTTCGAGATTAGTTTATGTTGTCTAGATGCTGTAAGTGAGTCCTGGCACAGTAACTTGTCTTGTTTCTGGAATATTGGAAAAGCAGGACACGAGAGTGCTGGTGTCAGATGGGTGCACCTTGAGAGGTGTGAAGTTGTGACAGCAGAGGCTGACCCAGTCTGTCTGAAGCTCCTGATGAAGACCCAATTTCCAACCAGGGTCCTATAGCACTTATGTCTGGGATCAAGCAGAATAAGAAGAAATGAGGGGCAAAAGGAGGTTTTGACATAATTTGAGAACCTTTTCTCTGTGTCAAAGGAGGTATGTTTAATATTTCTATGGATTGATCAAAATAGGAGGGATACACATGATAACTTGATAGGGTAGTGACACATTTGGGATGTCTCGGTGGCAGTCAGGGTCTGTTGCTCTTGGATGTCCATTATGTAACCTTCAGCTTGTTAGCCACATGGCTGATAGGAGAAAACATGACTTTGTAACCAAGTGCCAAGAGTGGTGGAAGCATGAGAGAGGCATTCTTAAAGACCTGGGGTGTGTGCACCTCCCATCAAAATGGGCCCCTCTGGGACCAGGTGGCAAGAGAAAAGGAACAGAGAAGCAGTGTTGTCAAGATACTGCCAGGACCATCCTGATAACGTGTGATTTTCTTTCTTGCAGATGACAGTTGAGCCATTGGAATAACTAGAGAGGAATGGAAGGTTTCCCTCTACAGGGCGCACAACGTGGAAAGTTCCAGTGTCTGAGTAGCAGGCTCTGCTGAGATCCTCCTCCCTCGGCATGTTTTGACTTGGGAGTCCCACTCGGTCTTCCTCTCATCCTCTGTTGGAGGAGCGGACTAAGAAGCCCCTGTTCACCCTCCGAAGGCCAGCGGGACCCGAGTGGCACAGATGAACAGAGCATGGGTGAGTGGGTTAGTTGGGCAGCCCAAGTCTTCTGGAGTGACTTTCTTTCCCTACTCCAGGGTTAGAGCCCAGCTTTAGGAAAGAGCTCCCTATGGGCCAGTTAGTTTGCTTCTGGCCAAGAATCCAAACCACGGGCCAAATAGAATTCCAGGTTTACATATCAGCCAGCCTGAATTACCTGGACACTTTATGAGGGTTTGGGGCCATGATTAGTAATAGAAAGGGTGGGCATCTACCTGCTTTTGTTCATCCTCCAGGGACCCTATAGGTCTACAGTAAGCAGCTGTGCAAAATCCAGTGATTCTGAGCCTGGCATCAAACAGGCAAAACTAACCAATATCACCTTCAGAGTACAGACAGGCAATATGGCTTAGAAGTGGCAAAACCAGGGGAGAAACTTTGCTCCATCTCTTCTTCCCAATGTACCCGTGATCTGGGGGTTGGGCACATGCGTATCAGCCCTGCCTCTTCCATCCTCCCTGTGATGCCAGGCAAGCACTCTCTCTTTGTCTCAGTTTCCCCATCTGACAAATGCCTGCTTTACGCCAGCCTGTCCTCAAACCCAACATTTAAGGATTTGTCACATTATCACCACTCCTAATGTTTTGATAGAAGGACTTGATATTTTCATCTTCCTTTTTTTTAAGGCATCAAATTAGGAATTCAAGCCTGTAGCCAATGAACTCTCCACCCCCGTTATGAGAAACAATCCCCAGAATCCCAAGGAAATTGAGGTCCAGGACTCACCCCAGGGGAGGATTCTGCATACGCATAACTTTTGTCTTTAAAAAAAAAACCAAAACTTTGTGACGTCTCTGCCCCCCCTACACCCCCGCAAAGTCAATGACTTTCAACTTCCTTTCCCTTCCAAAGTCCTCACAGAATTTTAGGCAAATGAAAGCAGGAGCATTTGATCTCCTCCCCAGATGTTTTGCTCACAGAAGGGCCACATATGTGCACACATTCCTGGATATTTTTAGATTTTTTTTTTACAGGATCCAAAGCTCTAACTGCGTTTTCACTCTGTGCTTTGTGGCCGCTGCTGAGAGATGCTCTGCCAAGGCAGCCGAGGCAGAGGCTGATGGAAGAGGGCCTGGCACGGGGGAGGCTGCCAAAGCAGCCGCACTCAGTGACGTTTGGAGAGGAAGCTGCTCTGAGCCGTTTCTGGAGACTGCAAGGCTCAGTCCTCGGAGCCTCTCTAGCCACCAAGAGGAAACAAACCGCTGCCATTTAAGAATTATAGGCTACACAGATACTTCCTGAAGGAGTTCTGCCAGTTCCCTAAAAAACACACACAAAGCCCCCAGGAAGGAGGTAGCCAAGTAGAGCAGAGAAAATATTGGTCAGAAAATCAGGAGATGTGCTCCTGGCTGGTTATATGACCAGCTATCTTTCTCTGTGCATCCTCAGTTTCTCAATCTGCAAAAGGGGTGCATCATGCACATAGCCCCAGGTTCTGAAAACCATTACTTGCAAGTTGGCTGCCCATTTTTGTAAATCAAGTTGTACTGGGGCACAGCCATGCCCGTTTGTGTAAGTATTGCCTGTGACTGAGATGTAACAGCACCATTGACCAGTTGCGAGAGAAACCACATGAGCCACCAATCTAAAATATTTAGCCAGGTGCGGTGATGCATGCCTATAATCCCAGTACTTGGGAGGCTGAGACAGGAGAATCACAGGTTTGAGAATAGCCTCAGCAATTTAGTGAGACTCTTAGCAACCTAGTGAGACCCTGTTTCAAAGCAAACAAACAAACGGCTAAGGATGTAGCTCAAAGGTAGAATGCCCCTGGTTTTAATACTCACTACCAAGAAACAAAACAAAACACACTTTACTCTCTGGTCCTTTAAGGAAAAGTCTGCTGATCCCCAATGTAGCAGACATGGCACTCACGATTCCAGAATATGCCAAAGATACCGTAAGGCCAGCAACTACCTTTTGTTGGGGGGAGTGGAGATAGAAGTTAATGTGGGAAAATCCTGATAGGTGTTTCTTATTGTCACCCAGAGATTTCCTGTAGGACTGAGCCCCAGATGCCCACAACTGTAACCTTCTCACCACCACACAAGGGATGCCTTCCTTGTCTCCCCTCCCCATTTTCCTATGAATGCTTCCTGGATTCTCTTCCCCCTAAAAACCTCTTGCACTCAAATCCTTGGCTAGGGGTCTGCTTCTGGACTACCCAGCCTGCAACAGGACGTTAACTTTGCACACCTTCTTTTTCTCCTTGCCTGGTATCCCGCCTGCACTAAGCTGCCCATTGGCTTCTGGGCCAATGTTTTCCTGAATGGGCACTATGGTGCTGAGCAACATGCCCAGAAATGAAGGAGAGGTTGCTCTCCATGGAGTGAATGCTGGCCATAGAAGGGAAGCTGTCAGTCACATGCACTCTGGTTTTTCTTTCTGGGGCTTCTATGCAGTGTTTTTCTCTTTGCAAGCCTTTCAGGAATTTCTAGGTGCAGAGCAAGCACTACTATCAAGAGACCCACAGTGCCTTTTTGGCACTTTTTGGTGCAGTGGTAATTTGCACAATAACCTGCAAACCTTCCCAATTTTTTCCTTATCCTGACCACTCTGAGTTTGCACCATCCTAGTGAAGTCCTGACATTGTAATTTTTGCTTTGTGCTCTGCTTTCTAGAGTCCCTTGGCTAAGGCATAGGATTGGTTTAAATATCTCTAAGAATGCAATAGTAGAAATAATGCTATGAATGTACACAAAATTGCCAATTCCAATCTCAAAGACTTGTGAGGTGAAGGTGGGGGAGGACCCAGTGGGGAGGGCAACAAGAGTTGTGTGCATGTATTTTTCTAATATACTGTACCCCATTATGATGTAAAATTACAATGCACTCAATAAAAATAAATAAATAAATAAATAAATAAATAAATAAATAAATATCTCTAAGGACTCTTGGCTGTGTTGTAATGGACTTGTATTAAGTTCCATTTGTCCCATACCATGAAACACTATTTAATTCTCATAGAGATTAGTTTCTGAGGTATGTCAGTCTTGCTTGTTACAATTTAAATTAGATCAGTGGAGATATTGTAATAATTACTAATAATATTTATTCAGGTCTATATGCTAGGCCTTGAGTCAAATACTTTTAAGATGTCAAGTGTTCGATCATCACTCAAACCTTATCAGATTCTATTATTGTATTAACCGGGGCTCACTAGAGTACCAGAACTCACAGGATATATGCATATATATATATATATATTTTTAATATATATATAGTAAAAGCATATTTATCAAATCAGCTTACAGTCCAAAGCAGTGTAGTCCCAAGTGGCTGCCTGTGCACAGAGAGCCAGAGGAACCAGTAGCTGGTCGAGCCATCCAGGAGCTGGGGTCTCCGAATCACAGCAACCGATAAAGCAGTCCCAATCCAAGATGGAAAGGCCAGGAAACTCCCGAGAAACTATGGTGAAAGACCAGTTCAAAGAGCTAAAAGCTGATCTCCCAGGTGAGAGCAGACACGCTTTTCTCAGGAAGATCCATGCATTATTCACGCAGTTTTCTCCTTTTTATCCAGGTCTGCACCTATCAGAATAGTGCTGCCTACATTCAGGGCAGGAATTCCCCTTCAATATGCCCTTACATAAACCAATCATCTCATCAACACACCCAAAGTCACATAATCTAGGTGTTTCATGATTCTGTCATTTGACAATCCAGATTAACCATCACAGTGATCCTCATTTTGCACAAGAGGAAAATGAAGTTCAGAGAGGGTAAACCACTCACCCTAAATTACATAATAAGTGGCTAAGCCAGGAAACGAAATAAGGTCTGATGGATTCCAAAGACCATATTCATAATTATAGGCTCTACTACATCTGATATATTTTTAAATGCTCTTTAAAAAGCTCTATCTTTGAATAGACATTTCACCAATGAAGATATATAGATGGCCAATAAGCACATGAAAAGATGCTTCACATCATTAGTTATAGGGAAATGCAAATTAAAACCATAGTGTGATACCACTACACACCCACTAAAATGACTAAAATTAAAAAGACTGACCATACCTACTGTTGGGGAAGACGTGAAGGAGCTAGCACTTTCAGACACTGCCGATGGGAATGTAAAATGGCACAATTACTTTGGAATAGTGTGATGGTCTCTTAAAAGGTTTAAATATAAGCCAGGCACTATAGTGCATGCCTGTAATCCCAGTACTTGGGAGGCTGAGACAGGAGGATTATAGGTTTGAGGCCAGCCTCAACAACTTAGTGAGAGGCTCAGCAATTTAGTAAGGCCCTGTTTCAAAATAAAAAATTAAAAGGGCTGGGGTGTAGCTCAGAGGTAAAGTGCCCTGGGGTTCAATCCCCAGTACCAAAAAAAACCCCCAAAATTTTAAATGTAAACTGATCATATGATCCATCCATTCCTCCTAGGTATTTACCCAAGGTATTTGTCCACACAAAGACGTGTATACAAATGTTCATGGCAACTTTATTTGTAATAGCCCCAAACTGGAAATGACCCAAATACCCATCAACAGTTGAATGAATAAGCAAATTGTCATGTAACCATACTACGGATCACTACTCAGCAATACAAAGGAATGAACTTTTGATACAGGCAACAACATGCTTGAACCTCAACAAAATCGCACTTTCCATCAAAATTGCGCTGAGTGAAAGAAGCCAGACAAAAATGAGCTCATGCTGTGTGGTTACATTTATGTAAAGTTCTACAAAATGCAAATTAATCGACAGCAATGACAAGCAGGTCAGGGGTAGACTGAGAACCATGAAGTGGGCTGGGAAAGATGGATAATAAAGGAGCACTAGGCAACTTTTGGGGGCGATAGTTATGCCCATTGTCTCAATTATGGGGATAGTTTCCTGGGAGTATATGTATGTCAACTTTAATCCAATTGTACAATTTAATATGCGTGGTGTATTGTAGTTCAGTTATAGCCCAATAAAGCTGTAAAGAATGAAGCTTCTGTGAATAACTGAGCACACAGTAACGGCATTGGAGAATTGTTCCTTTTTGTCACCTTTAGGGATTGCTCATAAAAAAAGAGAAAAAAAAAAAAAACAAACGACGGTGCAGGGGTCAGCTGATGGATCTCATCCTGGCTGACTCAGAGTGGTGCTTCCCAAAAAGGGAAGCAGGTGGGACACAGCACTTGGCAATCTGGGGACAACCCCTTTACCTCTTCGAGCCTCAGCTTCCTCATCTATAAAATGGGACTATCTCTTGTCGCCCTGCCTTTTCTATGGAGCTGATTTGAGGAAAAGCAGCTGACCTTGCTTGCAAATGTGAACGGCCCAGTTTCCCCTCCTGCATAACAAGCGCTGCAAAGGTTTGGTGGCAGTCCAACCTCAGAGGCCATCTGCCCGCCCTGGGGTGTGCAGGGAGCCTACGGGTCCTCCTCTGGAATTGGCTCGCCATCTCCCTTTTGGTCTTTCAGACCAACTGCTGCTCCTCGTTAGCTTTGTTTTCAGGCCTCTGTTTGGCTGGTCCCTCAAGATTTTCTCCTGTCCCTGTTCCTCACCTCCTTTTGATGACCCAGTTGACTTCCTATCTCCCTCTGCATTTTCTCCAACTCCTCAAAGGTCTTCTGCTATCAAGGACCAGATCTGCCCATTTGCCCCACAATCAGAGAGATCAGCAGGTGACTCTGTTGTACAAGGGTCACCTTAGGCACTGGGGAGACAGACCTGGATGTGGAGGGGACATAGTCTGGTGGCAGGAGAGACACACAAGTCAGCCATTGTGGCAGCTATCCTATGGCAGAGATGCTCCATGCTGCCCCAGGGACGGGAGGCCGAGTAGAAACAAGGGGCGGCTTCTCAGGAGAGGACATGCCACAGCTGGACCCAGGAGGATGGGTAAGTCTTTGCCAGACAGAAGTGGAAGGAGAGCATTCCACATGGGGTGTGGAACCGTGTTCCTCATGGGCAAGGGTCCTGGAGTATTGGGGACATGTGAATGGTTTTGTGTGTGACCCAACCCCAGCAAACGGTGAGGCTGAAGGGTCAGCAGGGTAGGTCAGGGCTGAATCATGGGGGGGGGGGATCCTGGTGCCTGTGCTAAGGGGTTTGGGCTTGAGTGTGAGGGCACTGGGCAGGCACCTAAGGGTTCCAAGCCTGGGAGCGACAGTCATAGCTCCCTCTGGTGGACTCATTCATGGGGTCCTGCTCAAATATTCCCCAGGAAGGCTGCCTTCTCCTCAGACCAGAGCTTCTCTACAATGACACTATTGACACCTGGGGCCACATAATCCTTTGTGTGTGTGTGTTCTCGCACAGGGGGCTGTCCTGTGCACTGTGTGGTGTTCAACAGCAGTGTCCTTGCTGCAGTGTCATCTACCTACTAGATGACAGTAGCACCCCCTTCCCAGTTTTGACAAGCAAAAATGACCCTATTTATTGCCAAGTGTCCTCCAGGTGGCAAAGCAGCTCCTGATTGAGAGCCTCTGTGCTAGGGTTAGGGTGTGCTGTGGGTTTCTGTTTTTGAGCGTGCATACAGATGACCCTTCCTATGCTTGCCTTCTTCCCTCTCTCCAAGGCCTGGCAACGGCCAGCTTCCAGCTTTCGACGAAATGCACTGGAAGGTGCCCTTGGCTCCCCCCATTCAGCACCTGGGGCTCAAGCTCCCTGCTCATGGGGGTGCCGGCTGGGGCTGGCCGTGGGGAACCAGCTGCCAGCAGCTCCGTCCACCTCTGCATCAGGCCAGCAAGGCACCTAATTCCCTGCGGGGTGCACCATGTCGTGTCCTGGAGGCTCCTGGATGGGTTCCCGCCTTGAGGTCAGCTGTTCGGAGCTGTTTAAGCCTGTTGGCCCCGTACCCTCTGTCCCTCAGTCCCACTGTCTGCCAAGCTGCAGCCCAGAGGGAGAGTGGCTCAGGACGCCTGCCAGGGAGAGGGTAGCAGGCTGGGGAGAGAGGGCAGGTGGTGGCAGCTGGAGACCATGTGACTGGAGGCTGTGAGTGTCACAGGGCAGAGCTGGCCATGGCTCATTCCTGGGCTCAGTCTGAGAAGCCGTCACATGACTTCTCTGTGGGAGCCTTCATGTCGGGGGCTGGAGAGGGAGGCGGGAGGGAAGAGGGAAGTGTTTTTAGGATCTAGGCTAGAAATATAAAATATACTTGTGAATCACAAGCTGATACTCATCACATGACCACATTGGCTTTGCCAACACAGAAATCGGGCTTTAGGCACATAAAAAAGTCCATCCCAGCCTCTGATATGTGCGGGCTGTGACAGCTAAGAGAGGGACAGGAGGACCGGAGTAGGGGGCTCCAGAGCTCCTCCTGGAGTGGTCAGAACCACTTATGTGACCTGACCCCATCTCCCCAAATGTCGTCAAAACAGAACATGAAACCAGCCCCTTCCATATGCTCATTCAAATGTTAACCTCACAACTCTCCCATTTCCCAGAGAGAAAACCGAGGCCCAGAGCGATTCCTCTGTGTTCTCTTTTCTTCCTTCCTTAGGGTTCTCAGGGTTTAATACTAGTTTTCTTTATAAATACTCCCCCCATCTCTACCTCACTGTAGCCCCAAACTGCACACACTGTCTGATCCTTCTTCCCAAAGGATCGTGGTGGGGGATCCTAAGATAGTCCTGCCTCCGCAGGAGCGACCTCCGGGCAGGCTGGGGCCAGGCTGGTGTGCCTGCAGGGTTAGCAGTGCAGGAGGTCTGGAGTCAGGCAGGTTCTACTGGCTGTGAGGACAGGCGCGGCAGGCCCCTGAAGGTCCTGGAGCCTTGTCCCCTCAGGAATGAGAGGAAAGCCCCGAGGATTCCTCCAGCAGCCCCACCTCACAGCCCCCAGCGAGCCAGGAGCTCTATTTAGCAGCACTGAAGTCCCAGACCTGGACAGGACTCCTAAGCCAGTGTCGCTGCTGCCCAAGAGGACAAAAGCTCGTGAGGGGGCTTTGCTTCTCCGGGAAGAGAGCCATTGCCTCGTGCTTGCCCAGTGCTTCAGCTCAAGGGCGCTCGCTTGTAACATGCTTAAAAATAGCAGTGAGCATACTTAATCTCATTATGTAAGCAAGATATATAAGTGTAGAATAATTGGGAAACCCAGAGAAGTATAAAGAAGGAAATTAAAAATTCACCAACATCTCACCGATGAGAGACAAACACTGCTAAAGTGTTGGTATATAGTTTCCTCACTTATTCTTGTTTCATGGATATGTATATAGCTCTAAAAAGTAAAACCAGAATAATAATTTATATAAATTTGTTTTTTTTTGTGGTACTAGGGATTGAACCCAGGGACATTCTATCTCTAAGCTACATCTCCAGCCCTATTTTTTTTATTCTTTATTTTGAAACAGGGTCTCACTAAGTTGCGGAGGTCCTTACTAAGTAGTTGAGGCTGGCCTCGAACCTGCAATCCTCCTGTCTGAGCCTCCCCAACTACTGGGATTACAGGCATGTGTTACCACACCTGGCTAATTTATATAAATTTAAAAAAGAAGGCCGGGCGTGGTGGCGCATGCTTGTAATCCTAGTACTTTGGGAGGCCAAGACCGGAGGATCCGGGTTCGCGGCCAGCCTCAGTGCTCGCTCTCTCTCTCTCTCCCTGTCTCTCTCTCTCTCTTTCTCTCTCTCCCCCCCCCCCTTAGTGAGGCCCTCCGCAACTTCGTGAGACCTGGTTTCAAAATAAAGTATAAAAAATAGTACCGGGGGTGTATCGTGGAGGTAGAACGCCCCTGAGTTCAATCCCTGGTACCGCAAAAAAAAAAAAAAAAAGACTGCAGTATAACATACATATAGTAAAGGGTACAATTCTGAATGTTGTATAGTTCAGTATACTTTTATGTATTATTTAACCACTGAGACCGTCACTTGGATCAAAATATAGAACATTTCCAGGCCCAGAGAACTCAACCTCCCTCTTTTGAGTCAGTAGCCATACTCCACCTCCAAGAAGTAACCAGTGATGGGATTCCTAGTACTACAGATTAGATTTGAGTCTTCTTGAGCATTGCAGAATGAACTCATGCAGTCTGCACTTCTGCGTCTGGCTTCACTTACCCAGTCTGTAGCACCTACCACAGCCTGGCCTAGCGAAGGCACTCGGAATTGGTGCTTAGATGTATAGTGGGTAGAGAGATGAATGAATGAGCCAGTGGATGATGACAGAATCAGCTTTGGTGATGGTGTCATATCCTAACAGGCCCCTGTGTTTTTTAGTAACCACCTGACCATCCATGTGGAGAAGAACGAGCAGGCAGGTGGCTTATGAGATAGTCAGGGTGGGAATAGATGGTGACATGAACCACAGAGGGGTCGGGGAGAGCGAGAAGGGAGCAGGGTGGACTCGCCTGTGTGTCTGCCCGGCACTCATGAGGGCTGGACTGGTGCCCCATGAGCAGCAGGATGGGGGTATTTTTAGAAACCCCATCACACAGAGCAGCCACTTGACACTGTGACACTATGGTTGTCTCAACGCCGCAGTGTCCCACAGCTTGATGCAGAGCCCCCACCCTCGGTCAACCCTTGTGCCGCGAGTGTGTGACCCCTACTCTCCTCCTGCGCAGGTGAGAATCATGCTCAGCAGCACGGGGTGATGATCAAGCACAATGCAAAGGACTTGGGGATCACTGGGGAGCACTCCACTGGGAAATGCAAAATAGTTGGCTGGTGGAGAGAGGGGTGCTGTCATACTGCACCCCAAGAAAGAGAGAAGCTTATTCCCTGGGACCAGAGTCATGGTACAGATCCAAGCCTATGTAGCCCCTCTACTGTTTAAAGGTCTTGATGTGAGAAGGGACCCTCCCCTGCCCCGCCCACCACCAGTGCCGGAGCCCCTGACCGTCCTTCCAACCGCGCTCAGCTTTCACCTTTCCTTCCCTACTCTGTGATCAACACCCCAGACCCAGCCACCGTCGTCTCTGGTCTGCTCTAGACACCTCCTCCCTCTTGCCCCATTCTCTTCATGCTTCATGCTTCAGCCAGGGGTAGGACGCACACCACAGTTGTAGCCTTGGCAATGTGGCTGGACCCTGCAGGAAAGGGAGCAATATTATTAGATTGGGATGAAGCCAAGAGAACCGCTGGGCCCCGTGCTGGCGAGAGGAGGAGCCACCGAGAGGCAATGGACCAGGAGCCACCTGGGACCCCACGGGGGTGGGTAAGAAGTCTGATGGAGGGGACGAATCTCTGGGATGTGCTGGGATAATACAGAGGGGCCCAATACCAGGCAGGATTTTATTATTTGATGAAGATTCATTGCCTTTGTTCTTTTCCTTGGGCTCATGACTAATGGGTTGTGGGAGATGAAGAGGAGAGTCTCTTTACTGAATGACTGGGGACCTGGCGATGGCTTTGGAAATATAGGAAACCAGTTCCCGATAGCTACTGGGATAGAAGGTCATGGTATAAACTTCTTAGCCACAGACAAGCCCTGAATAAGCCGGTAGAACAACCAGTGTCGATGGCGCGACTGTTTCTGCAGTGTGTGACCTGGCGTGGCTTGTCTATGCTGTCCCTGAGAACCGTGACGATGCACAGCAGCGATATTTTGGGGACCTGCTTGGAAGGAGCCCACCCCTCAGCTGACTGGTGCTGTCCTCCACTGGGCGATTAGTGGTCAGACATGCTTGGTCAAGGGGGAAAAGCTTTGCCGCAGGCACCCGTGCCCATCTCACGTTGGGAGGAGGGCCAGATCACAGGGTCAGTAATGCCTCCTGGCCAGAGAACATGAGCTGAGCAGCTGTCCCTGCCACGCTGGCTACGGGAGGTCCTCTGACCAGTCCAGCCTCAGGGAGCCAGAGGTCCCCTGTGGTCAGCAGGGCATGTGAGTGTCACAGTTCGGGTCAGAGGGAGGCCAGGGAGCCTGTTCCTGGCCCCTCACACATATATGAATTGAAGAAGTTGGAAAGGAGTTCTTTCAGGGCTCTAGGATGGAGGATATTCCCAGCATGCCCTGTGCACAGATGGATAGGTTCTTGGAGCACCTGGGCCCAGCCTAGGAGAAGAGATGGAAGCTGAGCGTGTCACAGCTAAATTATTCCTAGATTGCAGAACTTCTCTGAGTTCCATTTTCCTCTTTTATGAACCAAGTAAAATGAGACTGTGGGCTATAGAATGTATGATGTCATATGAATGTAAGACATTTGCCCCTTGAATTTTTGTGTTTAATATTTTTTAAATCAACAATTTGGAGGAAGGCTTTTCAAATGGATACAGAAAGTAAAACTGGGAGGGCTGGCTGAGACTAGGGGAGACTGCATCCCTGAAAGGAAAGGGGAGCCTGTAGGCCTGAAAACCCTGGGTCCCCCAGCTGCCCTCCCTGGATGGTCTTTGGATGGGATCCTCAGAAAGTGTAGGACTCCCGTGATGTGGCTGCTGCTTCTCTCTAGTGAGCAGAGGCCAGGGTCCCTGCTGAGCACGCTCTGATGCTCGGGGTTTCTCTGCACTATTGACACCAGAGCATTCTTTGTTGTGGGGGCTCCCTGAGCATTGCGGGACATTTAGCAGCATCCCTGCCTTCTATCCACTTGATGCCAATAGCACTGCCATACCTTACTTTGGGACAATAAAGTGTCCCTTGGGAAAAAATAGTGCCTGGTAAAACCACTCCTTTGGATTCATCCTTTGTACTTCCCTGTCTGATGTGTAGCTCTGTGCACATTGACGTACTCATGGGTCCTTAAATAAGCAAAGCTTTCCCACACCTTCCCCACACCTTTTCATACACAGAACGCCCCCCCCCCGCCCATCACACACTTCTGCCCCTTTTGTTTTTTACAGTACTCAGATTGAACCCAGGGCCTCGCACATGCTAGGCGAGCGCTCTACCACTAAGCTACATCCCCAGCCACACTCCTGCCCTTTGCTGCTTCATAACATCCTACTCATCCTTGAAAATTTATCCCAAACAATTCTTCTTTGAAAACATCACCCTTGATGCTCCCAGGTAGCTATTTTGCTCACAGCATACTTCTGGAACCCTGACTGCATGGATTTATTTATTTATTTACTTATTTATTCACTCATTCACTTATTTTTTGTGATGGCCTCTCCCACTGGACTATAAGCTTTTTGAAGGCAGTTCCTGGATCTCTCTACCCTTTGTTCCCCTAGCCTGGTACCCTGCAGAGTGGATGCTCAGTAAGTCCCCTTCAACTGATATCACTTAATGAATTGCTACTGGCTGGTCACAGGGTATACAGTGCATGAGTCAAAAACCTCATAAATGATGCTCTAGTAAAAAAAAAAAAAAACCTTTCTAGATCTTAATAAAGCAAAGAGTCCTGTACCCCATCCTCAGGCTAAAGAGCACAATCTCATCTCTTTGGCAGAGAAAAACTAACTTATTATTTTAATCTCTAGGATGCTAGAGAGATCTAGCATCTTTCAGGCTCTGTCCTTGAGAAAACCCTGGAGTGGCTGCAGCAGGTAGCACTTCCTCTGTGAAAGATTCTTCCGGATAGGTGCCCATCCAGCTCAAACTTTCTCCCCGAGTCCCATCTCATCTTTCTTAAATGCAAAGGTGATCCCTTGGTCCATTGGCCAGGCCCCGCCCTGAGGCTCCCACTATTCCCTCCTGGCTGCAGAGCTTTCTCCAGCTCTCCCCTCTGCATTGTCAAAACGGGAACAGACTGCGCAGAAGGAACTCGTTTGGTGCTGAGACCAGAGCCAGGGCAGTATGAGGCAGATCCAGGCAATCTGCTCGGCTCCTCCTAAGGAGAGAGGAAAGGCTTTTATTTCTTGCTGACAACCAAATCGGCAAAGGAAAAAAAATCTCTGGGTGACCAAAGCTAAGCTAAGCAAGAGATGCTTACACTACACTGGTGCACCTCACCTGGAGGGGCATGTGTGCATGTATGTGTGTGTGTGCGTGTGTGTGTGTAGTGTGTGTATGTGTGTGTGTAGTGTGTGTACATATTGGGGGTGGTGGTGGCAATGTGCATATGCTAAAAGAAAACTCATGGACTCTCAGACATAAAAATTCATCAAATCCAACCTGTGCTTGGTGTTTGAATTGCTTCAGCAGTCCTCCCTTCCCCCACCACTTGGACACCTTCAGTGACAGGACCTCTCACCACCTTACTGAATGTTAGATGGCTCTGTTGGGTAGAAAGCTTTTGGTCACTCAGATGGTTTATTCTTTGTCCTATGTCTAGCCCTCCTCCCCCAGGAAAGATTTTCAGAGGCAACTATTTTACCACCCAAACCCAGTGAAAGAGACCCAGTTCTTTCAACTATTTCCTGGCGACACAGTTTGGGTCCCCTCCCTCTCTGACCACCCCTTTCTTGTCAGCACAATGGATAACACAATACCCTGGTATCCTGCATCTCAAAGAGTACTTTATTTGGGATGGACACAGTTTCCAGAGAGCTGAGGGCTGACCTCTTGAGCAACAAACTTTGTAAAAAGCATGGTGGAAAATTCTAAGCCGGGCGTGGTGGCGCATGCTTGTAATCCCAGTACTTTGGGAGGCGGAGACCGGAGGATCTGGGTTCGCGGCCAGCCTCAGCTCTCTCTCTGTTTCTCTGTCTCTCTGTCTCTCTCTCTCTCTCTCTGTCTCTCTCTCTCTCTCTACCTAGTGAGGCCCTCCGCAACTTCGTGAAACCCGGTTTCAAAATAAAGTATAAAAAAATAGGGCCGGGGGCGTAGCGCGGAGGTAGAATGCCCCTGGGTTCAATCCCCGGTACCGCAAATAAAGAAGAAAGAAAAGAAAGAAAGAAAGAAAGAAAGAAAGAAAGAAAGAAAGAAAGAAAGAAAATTCTAAGTGTGCAGGCTACGGGTGCATTTTAGATCATGCAAGTCCTTGTCATTTCTCTCTAAAGTTTCTCACCACGTCTGACTGCACCTCTAGCGACATCCCCCACATGCTGTCCTGGGCCCCTTTGCATGCCATCTTCCAGCAAGACTGGCCTCTTGTGCACTGTCACCGAAGAAACCAGGACCAATGAGAGAGAGCCACAGGAAGTCAGATGCCTGAGACAGATGAGTGACTTCTATGGCTGGCAAATTCACCCACAGCAAGGTGGACACCTGCCAGAAGCATGGGCTCCCAGGGAAGGTGTGTGGCGGAGGCTATGGAGAGTTAAGGATCTGCTAGCGTACATCACAGTCTCTTCCAGCCCTATGACTTTGTGATTGTGTACAAGAATTCCATAATGGCATTTTATGTAAAATGAGGACCCTGGGGTATTCTTTTTATTTGGTACTAGGGGATTGAACCCAAGGGTAATCTACCTCTGAGCTATACCCCCACTCCTTTTTATTTTTTACTTTGAAACAGGGTCTTGCTAGGTTGCTGAGGGCTTGCTAAAATGCAGAGGCTGGTCTCAAACCCGTGATTCTCTTGTCTCAGCTTCCAAAGAACTGGGATTACAAGTCTGTGCCACCATGCCCAGCTTGGGTGTTCTTTTGACAGTTGTTCTCCCAAGGAAACAGCAGGCCAGTTCCTTCAGCCAGACAGCTGTGGGGCTAGACACTGAACATGCTTCAGCCCCAGTCTGTGGCTGAGCTGAGCCACCCAGGAGGTGGGGAAGCACTGTGTGCTGGCAAGGGAGCAGAGAGGCCTGGCTCTGCGTAGGAGGACGTGAGGGTCAGGAGGATTCCCCACTTAGGGTACCTGTGGGTTATCTAACTTCTCTGACAGTGTGCACAATTGTGAAAAATGTGAGGGTAGGGCTTGCAATATTGTTATGGAATCAATTGCCAAATTCCTGGATGCTGGGGTGGCCACTGAGTTTATAAATGTGAGATGCCAGTGTTTTCAAATACTCTTGGATCTCGGGTCTGGGAGGGAGCTCTCAGAGGCTGGCACACCCTCCCACACTGTCACCAGCCTCTGTCGGAGCATCCCAGTGCTGGACTCAGGGAGATGATGAATGAGAATTATCTGCTACTGGCAGGTAGATAAATGTCCTTTCTCCCTCTCTTCCCCTCCAAATGACAGAAAGATCACTACCTTCTGAGGTAACTCACTCCATCTTTTGGTGGCCTTCAGCTGAAATCAGTTGACTTCCATGCCCTGCAGGAAATATTCTTTACAATCTCATGTTATCTGGGGAAATAGGATGTTATTTGCTACTATTGCTTATGCTAAACACTACTAAAAGCAATGGCTTAGTGAGCACTACCAAGGACCAGGCACCAGATTCAGTATTTTACAAACACTGAACAAGAGTGTCAGGCTCATGAAAACTCCATATTTCACTGGGTCATGGACATAATGCTCCCAGAGGTCATTTCATATAGCCCTCATGGTTCAACATGTTAAATCAAGGCTTAGACCCTAAGCCACCAACCTACCTCTGTCAAGGATGGATGGAGATAGAGTCTCCCTAAAGGAGACCATGCAGGGATTTTGCATGCCTCTGGCTTCTTATAGTTTCCAGAAAGCCAGTTCTGCCTGAATGTAGTCATAGTGGCTTGTCGCCAGGGTCACCCAGAGAGCTTCCCTAGATCTGCTTCCTCCATTCAGGCCAAGGGACTGGGCCAAAGAGAGTCATTCTTAAAAGCCCGGGGAATGGCAGGACTTTTCGGGTCACCCTGGGCAGCAGAGAGGGATAATGAAGGTCTGAGGTCAGACTTTTTGGAAGCAGGGCCTGAGACAGGATTTAGGTACATGTAGTTCACTGAGGGAGAGCACTTCATGAGAACAAGCGAGAGAGAGAGAGAGAGAGAGAGAGAGAGAGAGAGAGAGAGAGAAATGGGAAAACGGGATAGGAACAGAGAGCGTGACAAACACAGATGTGGTTCAGATGTGGGCTACCAGATAAAATGCAGGATGTCCAAATAATTTGCATTTCAGATAAACAAGTAATTTTTTCAATTATGTTCTAAGTGTTGCATGAGGCATATAAAAATGTATGCTTTGTTAGTCTTGAAATGCAAATTTAAGTGCAGGTGTTGTATTTTTGTTTGATAAACCTGGTAACCCAGTCTGGGCTGACCAATTGTCCTTGGTCGTCCAAACCTGAGGTTTTGTTTGGGATGTGGGACTTGCAGTGGTAAAACCACTGTATGTTGGTCACCCTTAATTGTGGTCTCAGGGAAAGCCAGCTTTGGCCTGGTGCTTGGGGAGGGGGCGGAGGTGGGACTGATCCTCTAGAGCCTAAAGCTCACTGCAGAGGTATCCCTTTTGAGGGGAGGGGACTGCCCCTTTGCATGCCTGTGTCACATGGCCATTGCCCATGGTGGCAGTGGTTGTGGCTGGGGGTGGGGAGACATGTCTCCTATCTCCTGGGAGCAATTCTCTGGAGAAAGGAGATGGCAGTGGGCCATTTGTAGGTCAAGAGGTGACATACAGCATCTGGGGGTGGGTGCATGGATCCCAACAAGGGGAGCAGAGTGGGGCATCTACTACACTGTGCTTTCCCCCAGTCCAGACGCCTGCTCCAGCCCCAGAGAAGAGGTGGGCGCTAAGCTTGAGCCCATCCCGTCATCAGCCCTGCTTCTCCTCTGTCTTAGGCACAGACCAGCCTGGGCCATTGAGTGTTCATCCAGAGGACCAAGAGCCCAGAGGAGACTGGATTATTCCTGACTGGGAAAGAGGACCAGAAAAGACTTCACACAGGGGGTAATGTCTGCACTTAACCTTGAAAATAGATGGATATTTGACAAAGTCTGGAGTGGGGAGGTAGGGTGGTAGAGGAGGGAAGTGTGAGGTCAGAGGGTGAAGGTCAAGGTCATGGGGATCAAGGTGTGGCGGTCTTCTCATCGAGTCCTCCGAGAAGCAGTTACATGGGACTTTAATTCCTTTTCCATGAACCGGCCCCTCTGCAGGGCAAGCACAGGCCTTGCTGGGCTGCAGATTCTAGGGCAGGTTTGTGTGCACTGGCAAAGCATCCGGTCCATGCAAAGGGCTGAGTGATTTATCTTTTGACCCAAGTAAATGCTTTGGAATCGTGCTGGCGGCCCTACTGACCTGGGGATGCCCAGGCACCTGGGGAACGTCCTAGCTCCTGGCGGGGGAGGCCCAGTCACCCAGCCCTGGCCCAGATCCACGGGAAGACAAGCTTCCTTCTCACCTTTCCAGTATATCCTGAAACCAGAAGCCCCATGACACCGGCTCCTCTTTCACCGCTCTGGGATCTCGGCTCTGGCCGAGGCAGGACACCCACACTGCCGAGAAGCCTGAGAAGCCACTGGCACAAAGGTGCAGGGAGGGTCAGCTGGGGAGAGCTATGGGCCTTATCCCAAATCCGTGTCCCCATTTCTCGGCTGAACTCCACCGGGCATTGCTTGGGGAGTTAGGGCCATTATGGCTTTATGTTAACCACTTCCTTGCTGTGAGGCCTTGCACATGTCACGGGGCCTTCCTAACCTGGCCTTCACATCCAAACTAATGGTATATTCCCAGCCATGTTGCAGCTTTCAAAGCAACACACTACAAACATTCTCTCGTTTCAGAGATGGGGAGTGGGCAAGGTGGTATCTATCAGTATCTCCACTTTAGGGAAGGAGAAATTAAATTAAATATAAGCAATGTGACTTGCCCTAATGCCACGGCTGCTCGGCTTTGGACTCTAGGACACCAGATAGATGATAATCTCTTATCAGAGTCTCCAGGAAATGTCTGAGCTTGCATCAGCAACTTTAAAGTCTTGATCACAAGCACTCAGGGGACATTTGGTCTCCAAGCTTTTTCTGACACCTGTGAAGGCGGGGCTGTGGAGGGCAGCAAGTCCTATGGTTGGCCCTGCTTTCTGTTTCTAAAACAGTCTGAGATAGGTACACATCTACACACCCTTTGCTTTCAGAAATGCAATAAAAATATTTCACTCTGAAGCCAAAGTCCAGGTGGATTGTTGGGGTAATAAAAGGAGATTTGACGACGGGGGTTTCTCTGGATTCCTTTGTTCTACCAGGCCTTCCTTGATGTGTGTTTTGGATGCTGATGTGACTGTATCTTAAATCAGTCACTGCTCAGAATCAGAAGAAGGAGGCCACAGAAGTGCTGATGGGGTTCTGAGGCTGGGAAAGGTACCTTTTTGTTGGAATGGAGGGAGCGGGCAAGGAGAGGAGCAGAACTAGGGGAGAGAATAACAGAGATGGTGTCCATGCGGACTTATTTTTTAGAGAGCCCAGAAGGGGCAGAGGGAAAGGTCTAGGATTTGGGGTCAGCACGCAGTTTGTAGCCAGACACATAGATTGAAGTCCCAGCATAGCTCCTTATCCACTAAGTGCCCTTAGGCTAGACACTAGCCTCTGTGCGCCTCGGTCTCCCAACCTGAAACCTGGGTGCACGCAGGACACCCCTCTGCACCATTGTTGGGGCTCAGGTCTCCATGGTGCCCAATAGCACTTGACCACAGCAGGCCCTGAAAGCATATTATCTCCATCGATTCCCCCCTTCCTATATGTGGATCGTGCAGCTAAAAAGCATGAAAATCAAAACAAACAAAAAACTGTCAACTTAGACAAATCTGATAAAATTAACCTTCAAGTAGAAAAAGGGCTCTGCATGAATAATGACCCTATTCACTTATTTTCCTCTGACCTTGCTGACTACCCCTCCCCTGAACACACACATGCACATGCACACACACACGGACACGCACATGAGCACACACGCACACATGTACGCGCACAGACACACACGTGCGGGCACTCGTGTGCACGCAGAACTGGAATGACATGGGGGAAAAGACCAAGCTGCGATGGCCCCAGCATCCAGCCCAGGCTAGTATTGGAGGCTGAACGGGCCATCACAGAGCCACTAGGGATGGGGTCTGTGCCTGGCCGCAGCAGCACTGAAAACAGCCCAGAGGTCTAGTGCTACTTCTCCCTGAGGACAGAGATCTGGGTGTTTCTAGAAGGACTCTGGCAACATAGCCTGCCAAAGACCTCAATCTGATTTCCTCTGGGGAAAAGAAAGGAAGGAAACTGGAGAACGGAAGAAAGAAGAAATGAAAGAAAAACAATGGAGAGAAGGAGGGAAGAAAGAAAGGAGAGAGAGAGAGAGAGACCCTGTACAAGTGTGAAATCAGAATAACAGACTGAGGAGGGTGAGTGCACGTGAGCGGAGTGTGACGTGGGCAACCCCCACAAATAGACCTTCTGTTAAAAATAGCCTTTGTCTAAATGTGGAAAGGGTGTAAATATAGTAGCGGTTTCGGCTTACTACGGAGCCGCCCCAGCTCCAAGTAACAGAGGCTTATTATAGGATGCGTGCGTCAGCAGCAGAGGGCAGGGCGGGGGAGGGGGCAGCCAGGCCTGGCCTGGGTACAGTACCCCCAGCAGGCCAGGGGTCAGCCAGCCCAGCCGGCATCGCCCTGTGTGGGGAAGCAGGGGGCCGGATCGCTCTGAAAGGCTCTCACGGAGCTCAGCTGCACAGAAAACTCTAGCCAAGCGGGGGAAGGAAGAAAGGAAGGAAGGAATCGCTGAGCTGCAAGGGATCTGGGCAGGACTGTCTTGGAAACACTGCCCACTTTCCTCTGGGGTGTCATCAGGCTATGTGTCCACTGTGCAGCAGGTCCCTGCTCCTGAACACAGCAGGAAGTCTTCCATGGAGCCCTCTGGAGTGACAAGCCCATGAAAAAGCCAGTTCCCTTCTCCACAAGTGCTGGGGACAAAAGCCCTAACACCCATGAAAAGTGACAGAAAAGAGTTTAGGTCTTTAAAACAGACTCTTCTTCTTAAATCTCTGTCTCTCCAGTATCACATGCTTAGTAGGTGTGAGGGGCATGGTGGGACAGCTAGAGGTTACTGAGGCCACAGACCTCAGCGTAAAGCATGACTGAGGGGTCTGCGTGTCTCCCATCCAGCTCCTTTGGGGGCCCTCATTGTTCTTGGATCTGTCACCTTTATCCCAGGCCATCTGTCCTCCCTACTCATTCATACACCACATATCCACAGGTAGAGCCCAACACACACACACACACACACACACACACACACACACACACACGTGACACCCCACCCCCAACATACATACAAACACACCAACATTTCCCATTTCTAGCAATAGCCCTTGCCCCCTGGATTTGTCCCTCCTCGGCCCTTGTTCCCAGCCAGCTCCTTCGTTTGCTCTGCTCCTGCTCTCTGGCTCATCCCTTAACACTGGGCTTGCCCCATAGAGCTAAGGCAAACTTGCCTCCTCCAGGGGGACCTTGGAATTCTTCCTACACATGACCAGGACTTCCGCTCAGATGCTGTTTCCCAGAGCCAACCTGGTGACCACCTTGCTGATTTAGCTCTTGCCCCAGAGCCGCATGCTGATGGCCTCATTATCTCTCACCTACCCCACTGCTCAAGACAGAATCTGACCCTACAGCCCACCCCCAGCATCATGCAAATGGCTCTGAAAACTGCCTTTCTAAAATGCAGGGCTGACAGTACCATTGCCCCACTCAGAATGCTGGCGATGGCTCCCCTTTGCCAGTGGAACAAAATCCATACCTGTTAGGGCCCTGGCTTACCCCCTTCTGCATTTCTAGCTTCATCTACTTACCTACATCACATGGTCTACCCACAAGCTCTGGACAGGAGGCTGCCTCCTGGGAACAGCCCCCATTCTTGCCTCTGCAGGGACCATGCTGTTTCCTTAGGCTCAGTGCTTCTTCTCAGGTGTACACATCAAAATCCTTCCCACCCTTTAAGACCCTGGCTCAAGAGGGCTTTCCACCTCTTCTGGGAAGTCTTCCTGGATATCCCCTGCCATAACCACCACCTTTATTTTTGTTCCTACTCCAAATCCCAAGTCACTTTTTTATACTTGGAAAACGCATCAGGAGACCCAGCACCACATCTGGCAAGGCGCCCCCCACGTGCTCCAACAGAGCCTGCAAGTCTCTACCAGACGCCTGTCGCTCTGTGTCGGAGTCGCCTTTTCAACGCTCAGCCTTGGGGTTAAGCCTCACCATAGCCTCCCGGCTAGTTGTCTCCAGTCAATTCAATTGTAGAAGCACCTCTTAGTCATTAACCTTAATCCACATAATAAAAACCACAGTTACCTGGACTCTGACTGTCTCAGGGCAGTGTCTGGATGGCCATTACCCAGTGCCTAGCCCAGTGCCTGGCTTATTACCCAAAATGAAATGGGCCTCCAGGACTCTACTTCTGCTATGGAACGTTTGTCTCCCCAAATTCACATTTTGAAACCCGAATCCCCAATGTGATGGTTTTGGAGATGAGGCCTTTGGGAAGCAATTAGGTGACAGATGTGGAGCCTTTGTGTGTGTGTGTGTGTGTGTGTGTGTGTGTGTGTGTTTCTGGGGATTGAATCCAGGGGCGTTCTACCTCTGAGCTACACCCCCAGCCCTATTTTTTTTAAAAATTGAAACAGGGTCTCACTAAGTTGTGTGTGTGTGGTTCACTAAGTTGCTGAGGCTAGCCTTGAAGCTTCAATCCTCCTGTCTCAGCCTCCCAAGTGCTGGGATGACAGGCACGCACCTCCAGGCCTGGCTGACGCGGAGCCCTTCTGATGGAATTGGAGTGAGCTCATCCTTTCACTCTTTTCCACTCTGTGAGAACATGGCAAGAAGACATCAAACCAGAAAGAGGGCTCTTGCCAGGACCTGACCAGGCTACCACCCTAGTCTTGGACTTCCTAGCTTCCAGAACTGTGAAAAAGAAATCTCTTTTATATAAGCCCTTCCAGCCTAAGGTATTTGTTACAGCAGCATCTTCCCTACCTTTTGTAGACGTTCTTATCCCTGGTCAGGCTCCTCTGCTATTTCCTACTAACCTTGCAGTTAGCCCTGATACAGTTCTGAGGACCACCTGGACACAGCCCTGAGATGCTGGCATAGATTCTGAAGAACCAGTGGATCTCAGAGCTAATTCTCCTCAGCTGGCTGCTATCAGGCAAGTTGCTTTACCTCTTTGAACAGTTTCCCCATCTGTGCAAAGGCTGCTGTGAGGACTGAGTGTGTGGGGCTGAAAGCATCCAACAAATATCACATTGCTCTCCAAATATCGGAGTCTTCACTGCAGCCACCCACCTCCACTACAGCCAAGCCTGGAAGCCTGCCCAGACGCCAGGTCTGGGGACTCCACCTGCCTTTCAGGCCTGAGGATGTCCTAGAAAGGACTTTTGCCACCTCTCCATTAACAGCTCAGAATCTCCAGACATTGCTGATTACCAGTTCCTTTTGAACACACGATGGTTTCATCCCCAAATTCTTAAAAAGAAAAAAAAGGCTTGAATGGCAGTTAGGACTGGCAGAAGTTGGACTGTCATTGTGAACTGAGGAAGGAGGCTGTGAGAGGAAATGCAAGAAAGGGGATATGTCGATAGCCCGGCTGGTGCTCTTCCAGGTAAGTCTACCTGCCCTGGCCCGGAGCGGCCCTGTCCTGGGCTTGGCTGGTCCCACAGCTCCCAGGATACAGCAGAACAACCTGGAAAGCATCTGGGGAGATGGTATCTTCTGCCGAGGGAGAATGTGAATACAGAGGAGAAAGCCCAGTTCAGGTTCTGCAGAGCGCAGCTCCCGGCTCCTGCTCTGTCTCCTTGCTAACGGAGTAAACTTGGGCCAGTCTCCTACCCCCTCCGAGCCTCAGTTCTTTGTTGGCAAAATGGGGATCATTTTGAGGAGAGCCAAAATTAAATGTGATCATTTATGAGAATTTTAAGCACAGTACCTGTGCTTGGTAAATAGTAATTCAGACTGATTCTAAATCCACTTCTGCAGACCAAGATCTCATGCTGCCAGAAAACAAGCAAAGATAAATGATTTAGAGAACCAAAATCTTGAAGCTGGGTGTGGTTGTACACGCCTGTAATCCCAGTACTTGGGAGGCCAAGACAGGAGGATCCCAGGGATCTCAACAATTTAGCAACACATTGTTTTAAAATAATAAATAAGTCAGGTGTGGTGGCACATGCTTGTAATCCTAGTACTTGGGAGGCTGAGACAGGAGGATTGCAGGTTCAAAGTCAGCCTCAGCAACTTAGTGAGGCTCTCAGCAACCTAATGAGACCCTGTTTCCAAATAAGAAATAAAATCGGGCTGGGGATGTAGCTTGGAGGTACAATGCCTCTGGGTTCAATCCCCAGGACCAAAAAAATAATAATAACAAATAAAATAGGACTGAGGGTGTATCTCAGAGGTAGAATGCCCCTGGGTTCAATCCCCAGTGCTACAAACAAATAAAATAGGGCTAGGGGTGCAGCTCAGAGGAAGAATGCCTCTGGGTTCAATCCCTAGTACCACATACACACACACACACACACAAACTTTATTGATGTATAATATACATACAATAAGACACATATTTAAAATATACAACTTGTACAGTTTAAAGTGTACAAATATAGCTGGGCATGGTGATGCACACCTGTAATCCCAGTACTTGGGAGACTGAGACAGGAGGATTGCAGGTTCAAAGCAGCCTTAGCAAATTAGCGAGGCCCTTAGCAACTTAGTGAGACCCCGTTTCAAAATAAAAAATAAAATAGGGCTGGGGATGTAGCTCAGAGGCAGAATGTCCCTAGGTTCAATCCCCAGTACCACATACACACACACATACACACACCAAAAATAAATAAAAAATAAAATAAAAAAGGAAAAAGAAAAAAATCTTTGGGTAGATTTTTTTTAAATGCCTCCCAACCAGGACAAAACAATCTCTACCAGGCAGACTGAAAAACTTACCATGGGAGCAAGGATTTGGGGAAAAGGACAAGAAAATGGATCTCTTATAGGACTATACTAGAAGAACCAGAGCCTCAAATTGTTCAGAATTTCCCCAATTTGTGTTGTAGTCCATTATATAGAAGTTCTTATAGCTAGCATGCAGTAAGTTTTTCTAGATGACATACACTAAGAAAATTATATTTGAGAGGATGTGGACTTCTGGAAGTCATACCCCATATGGGTCACCAAAATCTATAATCAATCTATACTTCTCCATGTTTATTTCCCTCCTCTATCTTAATCTTTTGTGTATATGCACAATATGTGGTTTCATACAAAAATGGTTATATGAGTAGGTGGGGTGGGGGGCATGACAGGGAGGACGAGAGCTCAGATTTGAAGGAAAATAGTCCTGATTCAAACCATGGCTGTGCCTTCTTTGTATTATTTGAGTGGCAAATGGGAAAAATATTTAAACTGAAAAGAGGATCATACCTACATAACTACGAACTTATCTACCTCAAAGACAGCTAGAAAGACCAGAGATACTCTTTGTAAAACTCTTAGCATAGCACTAATGGTATCATCATATAACTTCACAATACATATATTCATAAATATAGATGCTATCAACATATGCAAATAGTCCCAGTCATATCATCCCGACACAGATGCACGCACATCTATACATGAGCATTCAAATGCAGGTGGGGACACAGTGTGTGCACCTTTGCTATATAATCTGAGATGTGAGAAACTTGTTTGTCCCAGAGCAGGAGTACCGAGACATCACCGAGCCTGAGTTCCTATAATGTTTTGAGTAAGGAGACCATGGGTGTGGGGTATGAACTTCTTTTTTAAAAATTTTTAAATTTTAAATTTTAATTTTTTATTGGGTGCATTGTAATTTTACATCATATTGAGGTACAAAGTGTTAGAAAAATACATGCACACAATATTGTTGCCCTCTCCACTGGATCCCCCCCCCCAACCCTGCAAGTCTTTGAGATTGGAATTGGCAATTTTGTATATGTTCATAGCATTATTTCTATTATTCCATTCTTTATGACTTCATCCCCCCCTCCCTAATCACCCTTGATCACTCCCCTGGAGTCTCTGCTCATCTATCTGATGTTGCCCTTCTTGCCAAATATCTCTCTAGCTTCTACATAGAAGAGAGAACATACATCTATTTGTTCTTTGGGATTGGGTGTACTCACTTAGCATAATAGGGTATGAACTTCTGAAGTGGACGGGTGGGCTTGAGGCTAAGCACCTGCGTTGGACATTCACGGGAAAGGTGTGAGTATAGGTTAGTGAGGTGGCTGTGAGAAGATGCCTCGCAGACAGGGAGTCCAACAGACTGAGGGCCCCAGCTGTTTGCACCCATATTTGTGTCAAGGCCACACTTCCTCTGGCTGCTCCCAGTCAACCAGAATGTGGCAGAGATACTAAGGTGGAACTGTCCCCAGGAGTCAGGGAACATGTCTGACAGGTGTCGGTGACTCGAGGGCCACCTGAGACCTCTCCAGACTGTAGGCAGTTCAGGACCTTCCATCCGTCCCCCTTCCCTTTCTCCCACACCCAGGTCACACTCGCATCATGCAGTGATGGCTTTCCTGGCCCTGCCCAGGTCTCTCCCCATTTGACTACAGGTGTTTCTCCTGGTAAAATCCTTGAATGTTTAATCCCATGTTTGTGTCTACTTCTAATGCCATTAGATGGTATGAAATCTCTGGTCCCAGAAGGAGCCCAGGATTAAGAAGTCTCAGGAGCCCAAAGGAGAGAGGAGGAGAGTGTAGAGTTGGTACCTCTGATCATGCATGTTGTACCCCATTAACCTGCCCAACTGCACTGCGAGGCAGGGCCCAGAGCTTCCCTGCAAGGCGAAGAGACACAGGTCTGACAAGCTCTATGACTCATCCCAGGTCTTAGGATTCAAAGGCAGCAGAGCCCACTCAGGAACCCAGGCTGCCCGATGCCCAAATCTCTCCTGTCTTTTGCTCATGCTGCCCACTGAGCACCTTCCCAACACCATTCACAAGCATCCTATCTTATCTGCAATGTTCCCTGGGAAGAGATGATGCGAGTTCACCACCCCCATCTCACAAATGAGAAGGTGAGACTCAGAAAGGCCTGGCCAATCTTAGCAAGAACCAACTCAGAGCGACGCCTCTTTTAGCCTTTGAGCCCCTGCAAGAAATGTGGGAGTTGCCTGCTCTGCCTGCTATGGCCCACAGATTCTCATTTCTCCTCTCTGGGAGCATTTCTTCTCTCTTTCTGGGGTGGGGCGGGGCCTGGCTGTGCTCAGCACACAGGAGGTGGGGTCCAGCCTTGGGGTGTGGAGAGAAGCTCCTGCTCGTGCTGTTGGAAATCTAGCGCTCGCCTCCTTCCCTCTTGCTTGAAAGTGCTCTAGAGTTCCCGTGCTCACAATGCAGCTCTTTGGAAGGCTGCCCTCGGGGTTGCCATGGTGACTGTTTTGGTACTGTGCGCTAGAAAAAGCTGAGGCACCTGCTGGTCACACCACCAAAACTTGTCTCTGAAAAATCGGCAGATGGCATTCATCAGAAATCCCCACTTCTTGATTAATTTGGGAGAAAGAGGAGCATGCAGCAGGGCTGGTCTCCTTTAACCTGGACTGTTCACATTGGAGTTTAGGAAATGATGTGCAACAGCTGTGCTCAGGCCCCATGTGCTTCCTCTGAAGTGGTGGCTCATGTAGCTTTCCCAGACAGGCAAAGAAGTTTGGTGATTTAGATTCTAGTAAATGAAAGCAAGAGGAAGACCATGATTTTACTTTCATATTAAGAGGTGTTAGGATTCCTGGATCAGTTCTGGAAAGGCCTAGACCTCCCTTCTAATAACTTCCATGAATTCTCGCATGTGCCTCAGGTTGGGTCCAGCTTTTAATTAGAGGGAGGTGTCAAAAATCACAAGTTTGATTCAAATTCCTGTTCTGCCACCTATTAACTGTGTGATCTTGGATGAGTCTCTCCGCCCATCTAAACCTCAGTTTCCTCATCTATAAAACAGTGATGATAATATTTACCTCACAAGATTGTAATGGGGATTGAATGAAATAGCTATTACTACTATTACTGTTATCATTATTTACTAGAATTAACATGCCAGTTCAGAGTTAGCTTTTCTGATATAGTTTTTCTCATATAGCTTTTACATATAACTTTGTGTCTGTGCTCATGAGAGTAAATCACTTAATTTCACGGTCTCGGTTTAATCAGTGATATTACAACTGAAGCAATGTAAAAAAAACTCAAAAACTTCTGAGTGCACATTGTACAATGTACATCTACATTAATTGTTATCTTACTCTGCTTTTCTGGGATTTAATTTTCCCTACCTCTCACATCCTGGTTCTCACACATTCTTTTCAGTTTGCAATACTCTATTCCCAGTCTTTCGTAGCCAACTTTACCTCTAGGTGTGAACTGACTCCCAAAGCTTGCATTGACTACCACACCTGAACTTTGGACTAGGCACTTTCTAGAGTCTTCTGCAGAATCAGTTATGTAATTTTCCTTTTTTTTTCACTAATTGGTTCTCTAAGAAGAATGAGCCTCAATTTTGTAATTTTGTCCTATCATGAGACTGGTAAGTCAAGGGCTGGCAAAACTTGGGCTACTGAACTCCCCTCCTGTGGCCATGGCAGACATTGCTAATCAATTGCAGCACTCTTCCCCCTGAGTCCTGAAGGCTTGGGAGCCTTCCAGAAGACAGTGCCCAAGGCAGCAACTACTAATTGTTCAGAGCACAGGAAAGGAAATCAATTTGTCATCTTTGGTGTAGGGGAAAGAACCAAGGAAAGAAGTCAGAAAAGCTAACTCTGATCCCGGTCCTGCCTTTAACTAGTCCTCTGGACCTGGGCTAATCATTCCCCTCTCTGAGGCTCAGTTTCCATATGTGAAACAAGCTGAATTCCTTCCCTCTAGCTCTGTCTCCATGATCATACCAGCCAGTCCCTCCATTCCCCCACTGCATACACACTTGCTGGCTCTCCCAACAGGTGGGCTCCACACCCAGCGTGGGCTCTGATCTGTTCCTTTACTGGGACTCGTCCAAATGATGAGATTTTATCAAACATCCTGGGGTGGCCCAGGGCCAAATTAAACATTTTCAGATGGTTGGAATTACCAAAATATAGCATTTTCATGATGAAAGTCACCTCAGAGCACACTGAGTTGAATCCTTCATATTAAAGATGAGGAAACTAGAACAAGAGGGGCTCAGTGGCTTCCCTGAGGTCACATGGCAAGTCGGCAAGTTGATCTGGTCCAGGTTTGGGGATCTGTATTCGTCAGCATTCCTGTAGCCATAATCTAAAGATCTGACCACATAACTTAGAGGAAAGATTTATTTTCTTATGGTTTTGGACTCAGTCCATATGAGGCTGGGGACCGCGGGTCTCAGGGCATGGTGGTGGGAGGCGGAGGGAGAGCACATGGGCTGTGCTCTTTACATGGCTGAGGCCAGAAGCCAGAGAAAGAGAGAGCAGGGGGAGGAGGAAGCCTTCATATAATCCCCAAGGCCGCACCCCCAGGGATCCATCTCCAGCCACACCCTACCAACCTACTGGGTACCACCCAGGTAAATCCATTACAATGTATTTATCCACTTCTGGGATTACAACCCTCATGACTCAATTACATCAGCTCCAAACACTAAATGAGTTCTTTAGGGGACATTTTATATCTAACTATAACAGGATCCATGAGGTTTGTGATCAGACTTAGTCTTATATTTGAGAAGGGCCATAGGATTTTAGCTAAAGGCAAACCAGGGAAGATGCTGACTGACCTTCTGTGTTCTCCTGAAGCCTGGGAGGAGACAAGAGTTACCTGAACATGGCGGGAGGGGTTGGGCAGTGCTTTCCAGGGGCCAAAGGCTGAACTCAAAGTCTGTGCTGTGTGACTTGAGGGAGATCTTGGGTCTTCTCTGGGTCTTCATTCTCACTTGTAAAAAGAGGTGACTGGACAATGGCTGGTCCTCAAGCCTGCTAAGAAGCATAATGATAAAAACATTATCTGGAAGCTAATGATAAAAACAGCAACAGCAATGGGTCTAAGCAGGCCAGATGCCACCGCCCTGAAGACTGCAGTCCCATTGGTCTGGGTGGGCTTCAGCATCTGTACTTCTACAGGTGATTTGAATCTGTAACCAGGTGGAGTGAGTTGAATGGTGGCCTCCCCCCCAAAATATGTACCATATGCGCATCTCCAGAATCTTGAACATGACCTTGTTTGCAGATGTTCAGTTTGGGGATCTTGAGAGGAGGAGATCATCCCAGGTTATTTGGTGAGCTGTAAATTCAATGACAATGTTCTCATAAGAATGAGGCAGGGGGAGATTTAATACAGAGAGAAGGAGGTGTGATCAGGGAGGCAGACTGGAGTGACAGGGCTCCCAGTCAAAGAACACCTACAGCCACCAGGAGCAGATTCCCCCCACAGCCTCCTGGGAAGGTGTCACTGCAGATGTCTTAATTTTGGACTTCTTTTGTGTGTGTGTGTGTGTGTTTGTGTGTGTGGTATTGGGGATTGAACCCAGGGGCATTCTACCTCCGAGGTACACCCCCGTCCTATTTTTTATTCTTTATTTTGAAACAGGGCCTCACTAAGTATCTGAGGCTAGCTGCGAATCCGGATCCTCCAGTCTCAGCCTCCCAAGTATTGATTTTGGACTTCTGACCTCCACCAATCAGATGTGCTCATGGATGAGTTTAGTTCAGAAGGGGAGCAGGAAAGGGGCTGCTCAGAGTCCCCCTGGTGGCCCCATGAGCAGTGGAAGTGTGCAGCTTTGGAGGTGTCAGAGCCTGAGGCTCTCCTGCTCAGTACACAGTGCTCAGTGCCCCTGGGCTCTTCAAAGGCATCATCTCACGGCATGGTTTGAGCATTTTTTCCTGGGCTGCTGCCTTTTAGTGAGACTCCTTGGTTGCTCTGGAAATTCTGTGAACCACCCCAAATTCTTTCATAAATTCTCTTTCTACTAAAATGAACTAAGGTGGGTTCTATTGTTTATATCAAGAATCCTGACTGGTGCACCAACCCTTGAAAGGAAAGGAAATACTAAATATAAATGCCACCCCGCACACACTTGTAACCCTCTCTCCTCCTCCTCCTCCTGCCTTTCCTCTGCCGGTCCTGTCAAACTCATCAAGGCAGCGCATCACTCTGAATGTGGTGGGCCCTGTGAACAGAGATATGTTGGAGTTACATTCCTACAAAAATGCTGCTGATTGATTGGAAATGCTTAGAAGAAAGGGCTATGGCTCCTCAAAGGGGAGGTTAAGAATCTCAAGGATTTGCAAAAGCTGCCAGGGGTGGGGTCAAGGAGGGTACAGATGTCCCTCCACCTCCTCTGTTCTGAAGTTTAAAACACCAGTATGAAAAATGCAGGGACTTTTCAGTGGCTCATGTATGAGCTGGAGTTTAGAACCCTCGCCGCGTTGATTCCCAGGCTCGCTGCCCTGTTCCTCCCTAGGTCCTTCCTTAGGAGGGTTTGTTCTCTGCAGTGAGAGGTCCCAGCAGGCTCATTGCTCTAAAGGACCTTCAGTAGGTTAGCAAAGCGATTTCAGACAATGCCAAAGCAAGCAAACAAGAAAGGGTAGGAAGGAAGAGAGGGAGAGAGGGGAGATCAAGAATAGCATTTGCAAAAGAAAGGTTAAAAACATCCAGACCAAGTTCTCCTCACCCAACTCCACATGTGGCAATTGTTTGTACAAATCATTTGACAACAAATCCTGAGAGGTGCGGGCAGGACTAGATGGAGCGCAGGACTAGATGGAGCAGGGACTTAGGCAGACCCCGAGTCCGGGTGCCAGCCCTGGCACTCAGATGCGTGCCTCAGACCATGTGAGCAAATTCTTTAAGCTCTTTGAGCCTTGGTTTCCTCTAGTTCATATATGTTATGTGTATTGTGCTCTCATTCTTTGCGGCAGTTGTGTTCTATGAAGTTTCTGGGGATGCCACACTGGCAAATACTGACCATTACTCCTGGGGGAAGTACACAGTTAGGTTCCAGCTTCTGGTCACATTTTTGTCAATCATAAAACATAACCTTGTTTTACATGCGTTTCAGTTTAAAGACACCTTGTTTAATATTACTGCTGATTCCTGAACACTGAAACCGGGCTATAGCACTGTAACTCCGGCCTGAACGAAGCTTATCTAACACATGTATTTTCTCTGTGAGTCACATCACAGCCTCCTTGGTCTTGCTTCAGCACTATGCTTGGGGGCCATTTGAAACAGTGAAATCACCAACCAAAAAGCACAAAAATGTGAAAAACGTGTTACTAAATAGACCACAAAAGGATACTTGTTTATGGTCTGAGAGATGAAACAGGAAGGCAGAGTGTCTCCTTATTTGACCTCAGCTGGGAATGTGTGCATTGGGTGACTCAAATTTTTCACTGCCCTGCCCTTGTCTGCAAATGACTGCAAAAGTGTTATGTGTATTGATTTTGGGGTAACAAATCTTAACAAGTAGATGAATTTGCAAATAGAGAATCTGTGAAGACAGAGGACCAACCACATACAAATATAAATATACATTGCTCCCTACCTCGCATTTCTTTGTGTGTGTGGTTCTGGGGACTGAACCCAGGGGCATTATACACCCCCAGCCCTATTTTATTTTATTTTTCTTTTCTTTTTTTATTGGTGCATTATAATCATACATCTTGATGGGTTTCAGGGTGGTAGAAGTATACATGCACACATTGGTCAATTAGCTCTCCCCCAATTCCCACCTACATTCCCTCTCCCTTCCCTCCTTCTCCTGCTCAGCGTAGTCTATTTTATTTTTTATTTTGAAACAGGCTCTCAATAAGTTGCTGAGACCCTCTCTAAGTTGCTGCAGTTGACCTTGAACCTGTCATCCTCTTTGTCTCAGCCTCTCAAGTACTGGGATTACAGGTGTGAGCCACCACACCCAGCCCTTGCATGTTTTTTTTTTCCTATTATACTCTTTTTTTAATGTTCATTTATTGGTGCATTGTAATTATACATTTTGATGTCAGGGTATGAACATCATACATGCACACATTGCACATTTAGTCCTCCCTCCAATCCCACCCTATTCCCTCCCCCTTCCCTCCCTTTCATGCTCCGGATAGTGATTTTTATCAGGATGTAGTGCATAGGAAAATACGTGGTCAACCAGAAGGCAAAGCGAATGTGACGGTTGTGGACACATCAGTCCCATGATCTCTGCTCAGCTTAGGGCTCACCTCCCTCTGGACATCTTGCACCAAAGACAGGAACTGAACTGTAAGTACAAACTGGGTAGGGAGGAAGGCCAGGGTCAACAGGGACGCGTGTTTGCCTCATTCAACCTCTCACCTTGTGCAGTGACCTAGTTGCCAGGGCGCACATTGGCCAAATGGCAATGTCAGGATTTGCATCCAAGATCTCTCACACCAGAGTTCCCAGCCTTAACCCCTAGGATATATAGAGAGCTTAAATTTAATCACATCATCTTTGAAATAAAAACATGTTGTTTAAAAATTTCTGGAGAGAATTCATGGACTCCTGGGAATACATCTCCACACCTCCCCCACCACGCTAGTTAGAAAACCATTGCTCTCCTGGAGTCTCTCCAAAGCAAGCTGAAGGTGTAAGCTCCCTTTCTGACACCTGTTGCACCCTTGTCCCAGTGTGTGGAAGTGACATGGTGGCTCTAAAATGGCACAAGATGCGTGGGATGAAGATGTCTTGTTGAGGGATTGTGTGCCCTGGGAATGAGTGGGCTCACAGAGGACTAAGGATAGAGACATGGGTCAGGAGTCTATCAAGCATCTTCTGAGAACAGCAAAGAGGCTTCTGAAACGGGGACCCTCCCTGGTGGCCTTGCCCCAGTTCCCCTCCACTGAGCTATGAGTTCTGTGTAAAGGCAGGAGTTCCTACAGTGAGCAACCAGAGGAACTCATTCATTCCATAGTTTCCAAATGCCTACTGTACTCTAGGAATTGTACATATGGTAGGGACATACTACAGTTAGGATTAGGGTATCATCACATCCTGTTTTCTTTGGGAGAGACAGTTGGACCCAGTGATTGAGAGTGTGTATTCTGTAGCCTGGCTGGCTGGTTGCCTGGATTCAAGACCCTGCATTATTTGGACAAGTTACTTAACCTTTCCATGCCCATTCCTAATAAGTAAAACAGAGGAAGTCCTAGTACTTGCCTTATGAAGTTAATGAGTTAATAGGAAATAAAATGAAGTGAGTTAATACATGTAAAGGTTTTGACCAACCTCCTCTTCCTCCTCCTCCTTGTCCTCCTTTGTTGTCGTCTTCTTCTTCTTTTTCTTTTTTTTTAGAGAATATTAAAGGAGAAGCAAGGTAATTGATGGATTGAAGGAGAGAGACAGAGAGAAGAGAGACAGAGACAGACAGGGAGAATACAGTTGCAAGGGAAAATGAAGTAGAAGGCTTATGATATTTTTCTAAATCTGCCACTTCCGAGTTTTCTGATCATAGGCAAGTCACCTCATCTCTTTGCATCTTATAGAATTCTGTATAGATTTAATGAAATAACATACATGAAGGTGCTTTTGTTTTATTATTAAATTATAACAACATTAAAGATATATTTAAAATTATTCATAATTCTGATATGATAAAAGATTTATATATAAAAAAAGTTTTGAGCAGTGCCTGCCATGTAATAAGCACTGATTAAATATCAGGTGTTACTAACGTAAGCGCGCCAGTCCTAAGTCAGAGTGTGGGGAAGGGGGTGTACTTCCTAGGGCATATAAGAGGGGATATTGAAGTCTCATATTTACTATGTATGGTTTTTACCTTATGAACTTACTTTAGAAACTAATTCTTATATAAGAGTAACTCTGCTGTATTAGTATTATCATCAGTAGTAGTATTAACAGTATACATGTTTGGGGCCACACTGCTAAGTGTTTTTCATATGTTATCTAATTTAGTTCACAAAATAATCAGTAATAGTATTATTCCCACTTTCAGGTGAGGAAATTCACAGAGCAGGAAAAGTCCAGAGCAGTAAAGCAACTTGTCCAAAGCTACAGCTGATACATGGCTGGGTGGGGAGGTGAACTCAAGTCTTATAGGTATAAATGCTGTGTCTTAACCAATAAGCTGGACTGTCCTTGGAGAACACATAGCTCAGCGGGATGGCTGAAATAACTGCGATGATTCAGAAAGATGCTAGAAGAGGTGACATTGTAATTAAGCTTTTCACAAACCTGTCCTCTCCCCTTGTCTCTCTCATTGGTGCCTAGATGGCAGGGACCAGATCTCACCATCTTGGCTTGCCTCGCACAGGCAAGGTGCTCGGTGAATATTTGTTGGTTTGGTTTGATTCAAGAGAGGTAGGGCAACTCTTTCAGATGGTCCTTGGTGTCTGAGATAATGATGTCTCTGGTGCAGGTTACAAGCCCTAAGGGTATGTGATTGGTTCTGAAGTTGGAGCCAGAAATGGCAGTCTCTGTATAAGAACATAAGAATGCTTAAAATAAGAATGCTGTGTATTGGAGACAAATTTGGTAAATGTGGGCTCCTTTGGATTCTGGGTCATTTACAACTGGCTATCTTGCACTCTTGTATGTTCCCCAAAGCTCCTTCCTGGCTGTTCTGTTTCCCTGAGTAATGATTGAAGATGCAAAATAAGAAGGCAGATTATATCTTTGTAATGAAAACTCCATGGGCTACATTTCATATGTAATAACTGGCTGTGTGCTCATCCTGCTTCTTCTTGGACACACCCAGGGACAGGGAGATCACCACCATTCACTCCATCTGTGGCAAGTCCTAGCCTCAGGAATGGTCCTCTTATGAACTGAAGGCTGCTTTGCTAGAGCTTTCTTCCACCTGTCCTGCCTCTGCAGCCCAGGCCCATGGTGACCATCACATCCTCTGCCACAGGACAGCCCTTTAGAGATGAGCTGTTCGCCTTGGCCACATTCATAGTTCCTTTAACCATCAGTCTCAGAGTGTTATTTCCACTCCTCTGGTCAACATTAGTGCTTACAAATGTGAGGCTCAGAGCGGAATATAGCACTCTAGACATGGCTTAAATAGCATAACAAACCCGGATGCTGCACTTTAAAATTGTGTTCTTTCTGTAGTTACTGCCCTCCTTTGATGGAGCTTGTGTGTAGAGTGAACTGGACCCCGTAGTTCTATCTGATTCTGTTGTGGTCAAGATGGTCAGCACCCCTCAGTGAGCATCTGTCCCAGGACTCTAAGCATGTTTCAGTGACTTAGGACCCTGCCTTAAGTCCAACGTTTCAAACGGCCACAGCACCTCCCACTATTGCCAGCCTGGGGACCGAGTTTTACACATGGAACTTTGGGGGACACTCATCCAAAGCACAGAAGTGGGCATTAGGAACTTGTGTAGGAGTGGCCCTCTCTGTTCACACCCTCTGCTCCCCTAAGTCTCCCTGCAGAAGAAAAGTGCTAAGTGCTGATCACCAACCAGGCCACGGGGAAAGGGCTGGGCTCACTCCCAGGTCTTCACGAGGCAGAAGTGATTACTGAAGTCGTCACTGCTAGTCTCCCTCAGGAGGTGGATGGAAAACGAAGGATGTGAAATGCTCGGCAAGGGAGCTGCCGGGTGCTCCATGTCAATTCACTGTCTCCTTCCTTTTCTTCACTTTGTAGGCATGTCCATTTTTAGCATGTTCAAGCTGGAAGGGCGTGTGTGACTACAAACGCTCACGTTCTGCCATGGAGAAGCGGCACATGCAAGCCCCCATAGAACGAGCAGGGTCATATGGGAATTCTTGGGCTGGACACTTTGTCCTGGCTGGGGGACCAGGGGCCACCTCCCCAGGGAGGCCCCTTGAATGGCCATCTGCTAGTTCCCAGGACTCTTGCCACAGGCTGGAGCAGCCATGGCGGATGGGGGCTCTGGATGTGCTCAGCCAGTGCCCACGCAGCCTGCCTCACCCAGCACTTTATGCCTCCCTGCCCCCTTCACCCCAGGCCCTGGCTCCCTGCTGGACTTCTCCCACGCGCAGGCACTTGCCCACGCTGGCTTCCAGCCGTGGCCGCCCTGGGAATGGTCTTACACGGGCTGGAAAGCTCTTAGGATCCTCGACTGGGATTAAAATTTCATTGTGGAAAATCTCCCCAGGCTCCAACCGCTGACTCATCCCTTGAGCCTTGTCCAGGAAATCAGTTTCCAAGATTGCACAAACTCACATGCAGAAAAGCTATCAATATGTTCGCATGTGTATCCATGTCAATCTCCTTTCCTTATTCCTTGATATAATGAGTTATCTAATTATGGTGACATCTGTTGAGGGGGAATCTAGCTTCCCTCTCCCCACTCACAACCCAGTACAGGGCTCTTTTGGGGGAGATCACATGCTGCGGGGCCTGTGTGGGGGAAGCAGAACCCCAACAGGAATCAACCGTGGCTGCCACATGGCTTTTGCTATCCCTGGCAGCCAGCTACCCAGCACTGTCTCAGAGAGGGACAGACCCACAGGCGAGGCCCACAGGTCTCTGACTCCCAGCCCAGGCTAACTGAGAAGTCAGGAGAGAAGGAAGAAAATGTGCAAGTCACTCCACCTTTGTCTGATAATCAACACACATACTTAATTTTAACCTGGAAGCGAATTTTCTTTGGGTTTCCACCACAGGACCTAGAAATTAATGGACCTACAACTCCTCTTTCACAGCAACATTCCCTAAAGCTAGATTTTAAGGCTTGGCTAATTCGTCTATCATTTGCTCATCTAACAAGTATTTACTGAGCACCTACTAGGGGGTCCTGAGACAAATAAACACAGTCTTTGTAGAATTTAACATCCAGTGACACAAATAATAGCTACACAAGGCAAGTGGCACAAGTCAGAGAGGATTCTAAGGGAGTCATAGAAGACAGGGCCCTCTGGTCTGGCTTTCCCATTTTGCCACAGCCTCAAGGCATCTTTAGAAGCCAGAGAGTCTTCACCTCTTAGCTGGATCCCAGAAAGACTCACAGGACACAGCCCAGTACGCCAAACCACAGATTCGTCAGGTCAATGACTCCCCGCTGAACTTGGATGCTGTTCGCTGGTGATGCTCTGTGCCCCTCCCCGCTGGAGGATTCTGAACAGGTTCGATTCATGTTTTCAAGTGTTCCACGTCTTCAGGGTAGGTGTGGCTGCTGTATGTAATTCTGACAGAATTTCTCTTCTGGATGCCTTAGTCCTAATTAGAGTGAGGAAGCAGAGGATCCACTTCCAACTGGAGCCCTCGCTGTGTTTGATAAGATCTTCTCTGTGTCCTTGTACTCAGCGTCCTCTGGAAGTATTTTTTCAATTATACAAATTCTTCCACTCATTTTTTTTTCTAGGAAATTCCTCATAGTATAGTCAGCAAAGAACAGACCTCTTGAGAATCTAGTGATCCTAATAATAGAACTTTAGGATTATATAGGCCCTTCAAAACCACTGCAACCAACTTCCTCATTTTGCAGATGAGGAAATAAAGGCAGAGTCAGGTTTTGAAAACATACTGAAGGGTTTCCTTTGTGTTCTTTCTGACTCAAATTTTTAGGATCTTGTCATTAGCCACATAGTTTATTTTTCCCTTTGAAAATTAAAGTACCCTTGTCTGCAAATAAATTTTGTTTATAGCACTAATAATACTTATATTTATTAATATTAATATTTATAGGAACAATAATATTTTGTTAAATTTATAGTTAAATTCCATTCCAGTTTGGTTTCATGACCCCTATAGATATCAAAATCCACACATGCTCACATCCCTTATATGAAACAGCATGGTATTTGTGTAATAACTACAAACATCTTCCCTCAGATTTTAAATCATCTCTAGATTACTTATAAAATCTCATACAGTGAAATGCTATGTAAATAGTTGTTATACTGTATTGTTTAGGGAATAATGATAAGAAAAAATCTACATGTTCAGCACCGATGCCATGATCGTGGGCCTAATGACATAGCACACCTCAGCACGATGCAGAATTTGTGATTCCTGGTTGGTCAAATCCTTGAAAACGTGGAACCCACATATAGAGGGATAACTAGATTCATTCATTCATCTATAAATATTTATTGCTCACATACTATGTGGATGCATTTTACTACTCATTGTGGAAGATACTAGAATGAATTAAGGCACAGTGCTTAGATTCAGAGACTAGATTCATTGGAGCTAAAAAGTAGTAGAGCTTTAATTCAAATCCAAGGAGTTTGGTGCTAAGATAAAGAATAATCATTGCAGTTAGAGGGGGATGAGCGAGAGCTCCGAGTTAGAAAGGTCTCTTCCAGGTGAGGACATCAGGGGAAGGCTGCATGGAGAAGGTTGGACTAAGCTAATAACTATATGGTGTCAACGTGGTGACCCTCAGTGTGGAGGTGGACACAGGTCATTGCATCTGGGCAATGTGGCTACAGGTGCAAAAGAGAGACATTCTTTGAAGCAGCAATCCACGGTCTCCTTACGCTTGAGACCCTCCCGCTCCTGCCAATCCCTCCGCCTATTCCATCTGGGAAGAGATACAATCGTGTTAGTCTCTACTCAGAACCTTCTTGCAGCTGCCCAGTGCTTCCAGGATTCACCACTGACTCCTGTGCCTAAGCCTCGCCCTCCCTCACCCATTCCCAGCCACATGCTCACTCGTTCCATTTCTCAACCTACTGCGGATGAACCTCCATCACCGTAACGATGGATCCTTAAAACCCTTTGGTGTTTTCCCATTGCCCAGAGGTGTCCAGTTCTCCAGGCTGGATCTCAAGTCTGTCCACAGCCTCGACCTGCTTATCTAGCCTACCTCTCCCCAAAGAAACATCCTTCTCCAACTGAGTTCTTCAGAGTTCAGGAGCACATGCTGCTCAGAGCCAGCCCCACAGCTCAGCTCACCAAATCCTCCCAAATGAGAGTGCTGTAGTTTGGACAGTTTGAGCAGGTCCCCAAAGGTTCATGTGCTGGAAACTTGGCCCCCAGTGTGGCAGTGTGAGGTGATGGGTCTAGTGATAGTAGGTCATGGGGTGGGGGAGAGGGGCAGTGCCCTTGGAAGGGATTCATGCTGGTCTCTCCGAGTGAGTTAGTGCCTGAGAGAGTGGGTTGCTATCAAGTGAGGCCACCCTATGTGTTTGGCCGCTTCTGCATGTGGCTGGCATCCTTTCCATTTTTCTGCCATGTGGTAACACAGCCAGGGGCCCTTGCCAGGACCCTGGTGCCATGGACTTTGGACCCTCTAGCCACCAGAATTGTGAGCCAAATAGATCTCTTTACTTTCTAAATTCCGAGCGTCAGAGATCCCATTACGGCAATGCAAAATGAATGAAAACAGAGTCATCCTTTTATCGGGCTCCACCTACTCCCTCCAGCCAGACTCCAGTTGACCTCCCCTCCTCTTTCAACTCTCTGGCCCTCACTCATTTAACCACGCCTTGACCTTTGTGCTTTTCCACAGTCAGTGCCCCGCGAGTCCTAGATCTTGTCCCCTGTCGGGCTGCAGCAGGCCCCTTTACTTCCGTGGGGGTGTCTGGAGTGTCGTCCCTGGGCCTTTGCAGAGCCAATTGTGTTATTTCGATGTGTTTTTGTTGGCAGCGGCCTGATGCATCATCACACATCCAACTCAATGTGTGATGTGCATCATACAGTGCTCTTATGAGAGGAGTAAACAGTGAGACGAGCAAGCGGCTGTCGTTTGTCTCAAAATGTCTCCATTCTGAGAATCGCAGACTGCAGATAGGGGCTGTCAATCAGCAGTCTTGAACAGCGTTAAAACTGGCAAAGACTCTTAGCAATCTTTTCTTAAGAAGAAAGTGCAAACTCTTACTTAGCCAGGTCCCTAAAAAAATCAGTCTCCCAGGAACTCATTAATCAATCAATTAATTAATTCTATAAATATTTATGAATTGCCTACCACATATCAGTTGTTTTGGTAGGTGACACAGAGCGTATTGAACTAATAATAATAATAATAATAATAATAATAAAAGATGAATTCCTTCTCCTGGATCTTGCATTTAGGAAATAGGTTATAGGGGTCATCAGACTATGGCCCATAGGTCAAATTCAACTTGTTGCCTGTTTTTGTAAATAAAGTTTTATTGGAACACAGCCATGCTCATTTATTTACATAGTGTTTATGGCTGTTTGCTCACTACAACGGCAGAGTTGAGTAGTTGTGATGGAGACCGTATGGCCTGCAAAGCCTAAAATATTTACCATCTGGCCCTTTATAGGAAAAGTTTGCCAACCTGTGGCCTAGAAAAACAAGAATGCGATATGTCAGGTGACAATTCAGGTGTGAAGACAGAAATGGTGATAGAAAGGGGTGTCCAAGGACATGTAGGGAGATGCTGTGACAGTGGAGGAAAGATCAAATGAGGGGAGGGAGCCAGCCAAGAGAAGCAAATAACTGAGGAAAGAGGACTCGGAGGGAGGAAGCAGACCAGGCCACAAAATCATGGCTCTTGGTACGTTTGAAAACAGCAGGAAGGCATGTGGGGTTGGAGCTGAGTGAACAAGAGAAACAGGAGGGAGGTCGAAGAAATGGTGGAGAGCCAGACCCCAGTGGGAGTGAAGGCCCCGGCATGGGCCTTGGTTTTATTCTGAATGAGGTGTGAAGTCATGGTAGGTGTGGGTGGAAAATGGTGTGATTTTGTTTTGAAGGATCTCTTTATTTCATAGAGAGGGGACGCGGGTCAAGTTTAAGTAAAGTCTCCTGAAATGGCCCAGGTAAGAGGTGGCTGGTGTCTTGAACCAGGTTCTTAGCCCTAAAGTGAAAGGCGACCCACTTCAAGGTGCATTTTGGAAGCAGAGTCAATAGAAAGTCCTGATGGACTAGGCCCGGGGTAAAGAGACGCGAAGGTTTGAGGCCTAAAGAATGAGGTTGCCATTTATGAGATGGGGAAGGCAGGGAGAAGCAGATTTCGAGGTGAGGGAATGGACATCGGGGCTTCTACTCTGAATGCACCAAGTTAGAGGGCTTCTAGGCAGCTTCATCTGGTTTTGCTCTCCTTTTTACCTGCAGGGCCCGCAGGGCCTGCTGACGAGGCTCCTGCTGACTTCCCGCTCATTTCCTGCCTCACTCTTTTGCAGCACTATGATCCCTCCAGTTTCAGGCCTGCAGCCTCTTGAGCGGCCCTCCCATCCTTCAGGCTGCAACTTAAACAACACCTGGTGAGAAGAGGACTTGCTGGGACACCCTGCCTAAAGCAAGTCCCTCTTGTCACTCTCTACTTCAGTCCCCGTATCTAACCCACACCGTGCTCTCCTCTTCCCTTCCTTCCCTCTTTCCTTCCTCTCTTTTCTTTTCCTCCCTCCCTTCCTTCTTCTCTTCCTTCCTTCCTTTGTGATACTGAGGATTGAACAGTTCTTCAGGTAATTTGTTCACTTGTCTTGTGTCCTCCCAGGCCCTACAAGACTGAAAACCATGGATAGTGCATCAACAAAGGGGAACGTAATCTGCGTCTGTTTTGTCTGCCATTGTATCCCCAGAACCTAGCACAGCCTCTGACACAGAACTTAAGTTTTTCCTTTTCAGATATAAAACCCTTTTCTACGCTGAAATCCTGGGCAGAAACCTGGCTCATTGATTTATTACACAGAAGAGACAGGTGTGACTCTGCTTGGAATGGGGCTAAATAGTCCCATACTGTGGCCCCTGTCCTGAGGAGTTCCCCTTGTTAAACTGGACACCTCCCCACACTTCAAGAGTGTCAGAGTGTCCAAGCCCTTGTATTTCCAGGGGCAAATAGGTATCAAAAGAAGAAGAAAATAATGCAAACATGAGGTTGTCAACATTTCATTTTGCGAAATAAACACACACACACACACACACACACACACACACACACACACACACAAACACACACACAATGAGTCAGCCTGAGCTGCAGGAACAAAAAATTCTCCAAATCTCTGCTTCATACAGTCCAAATTTATTTTTCACTCATGCTATAACCAGCAAGGTTGACAAGGTCTAGGGTTCTGTCTTGACCCATGTTTCATAACCTTTTAGGAGGAAAATGGGATTGAGGCAGATTGTCCACCAACTTTACTTCTGCCCTGAAGTGACATGTTCTTTTTATTTGGTGAAAATAAATCACTTGGGCAGATATAATTTACATGGGGGCCAGGATGACAAATCTTCCTATGTGCATCGAAGGTGAGAGAGGAGGAAGGGTTATGAGTAGTACCCATGATTCTTAAAGTGAATAGTCATGGTGGAAGGAGGAGAAGAGACACTCTGTCTTACTGGGTCTCTCTGGACAGTTGGACAACTTCATCCAGAAGCACAGTCACCTGCACAGCCACCCTTGGCCCCAACGATGCCTCCCACCTCATGGGTCATTTTCAAACCACATACTAGGCTGGGAAATCAGGTTGTCCTCAGTCCACTCTGGCCTGGCCCTGGAACTGGGTGGCGCCAACTTTACTTAAGGCACGTGGCTAGATGGGTTGTGCCCCCTCTAGCCTGTAAAAGACAGAACTGGGGCTTGAATTCTGCTCTGTCCGTGACATCTCAGATGTGACCTTGCTCACTATTGCTCTCTTCTGTTGAGTCAGGAGGGATTACCATATCAAAAAATAACAACAATAATGATACCATAGGTACAGCCCCTTAAAAACATGCTTTGAAATGGATAGATATTTCAAAACATATTTGACATGACAAATATGCACAATTTTTATTTGTCAATTAAAAAAGAAATTAGAAGAAAAGAAATTAGTGCCGGGTTAAGTCAAAGTAAGTAGATAAAGCCTTGTTTGATATAATACCAGGAACACATTGGAATAGTAGCACACTGGCACATTTTTTAAAAAAAATATTCTGTGCTAATTAGCTTATTTAGGTTTCCTACTTCTTCTTGGTAATCTATATTTCTTAAAAAATAATTCATTTCATTCAGATTTTCAAGTTTATTGGTCATTTTTAATATTCTCTTATAATTTAAAAATTAAAATAAAAATTTCATTCTTATCAAATGGATAAATGTACTCTACTTTCAAAATAAGAGCTGAAACTTATTTTTCACAGACTGTTTATATTCATTGTCTACTTTTGCCCCAAGTCAGCAGGCAAGGTGCCTGGGGCCCAGAGCTGGGGACACAGTGATCCAGTGCATTCAGGCCAGCATGGCCCCTCTTGCCTATGGACAAATGAACAGTTCAAGTTCTAGGGGAGATGTCTGAAACTTGGAAGTCAGAGGGAGGATGGCTGGATTCTGCCCTGGTCCTAGCCAGCTCCGATGTGGACCAGGAGCAGGAGGCTGGGACAGGTGGAAACACCTACCTCCAGTATCCCCAGGGAAGTGGTGGAAGCCACTCAGGAACATCTGGATACCTTCGCCCATCCCACCCAACCACCTTGCCAGGGCTCACCTGGCTCCTGGCAGGAGATGTTTGTTGAGCATCTTCTATGCTCATGTGTTTTGGACACATTCTTTCCTTTTACCCTAATTATATTCTCAAGGGGCAGGAATTATCACCCCCATTCTACCAACTAGGGGCCAGAACCTAAGAGAAGTTATGTATCTTTCTTAGGTGTCATAGTTAGTGTGGTAGATGAGTAATGATGTCCCCAAAACATCTACATCCTGATTCTCAAAACCCATGAATATTACTTTTCATAGCCAAAGGGGCTTTGCAGGTGAGATTAAACTGGGGACCTTGAGATCATTTTGGATGATCTGGGTGGACCCAATATAATCCAGAGGGCCCTTGCCAGAGGGAGGAGGAATGCCAGAGTCAAAGAAAGATGTGGCAGTGGAAGCAGGGGTGGGAGTGGTACCAGGGCAGGATGAAACCCCGGGCCAAGGAATGCTGTGGCCTCTGGCAACTGGGTAAGGCCAGGCCAAGATCCCCCTAGAGCCTCCAGAAGGGACCAGCCCAGCTGACCCCTTGATTTGAGTCTATAAAACCCATTTCAAACGTCTGACCTCTGGGACTGTAGAATAATAAATGAGCGTTGTTTAGAGCTGCTAGATGATAATTTGTTATGGCAGCAAGTGGGAACTGATACAGCTCAGCAAGGAGTGGAGTGAGGTTCTGACAGGCCTGCCTGGCTTCGGCATCTACTCTGCCATGGGTTGGGTCAAGAGGCCTGAATGCTAGGCCTGTCACCAGCCCTCTGATTCTAGCTACTGAACACATCTGTCCTGGGCCATGGAGGCCTGATGAGGACCTGAACCACCGACAAGACAGCTGGGCAGCAGAGGGGACTGCAGGAGCTGGTTAACAGAGGAAGTGACTTGATATGACAGGTCGGCATGAAGAACCTTAGGATGAGGCCCAAATATGTGCTTGAGCCACGATGGGAGAAGGGAGGTGTTGCCCACAGAGATGAGCCACACTGTGGGAGGAGTGGTTTGAGGTGAAGACGAGGTTGGCTTCTAGCCTGGTGAGCCTGACTTTTATGCAGAACTGACCTATGGGGAGAGGAAGACCATATGGACGGATCTAGGGGTCAGGAGAGTGGCTTGGAGGGTGGCAGAGGTCTGGGCATTGTAAGTGAATCTGAGAATGTGGCTGAAATCACCCAAGGAGAGTGAGGAGTGAAAGGAGAGAGGAGAGCCAAGGATCAAACTCCATGAAGCCAGCAGTCAGGAGCAGCCATAGGAAGGGGGCTCGGTGAAGCAGACAGTCAGCAGCAGGCAATCAGAGAACGGCCGCACCATGGAAACCCAGGAGAGACGGAGCCTGGAGGAGGGGCCGGGGAGATGCCAGCGAGCCTTGACAGCGTCAAAAGATGACTGGAGCTTGAGCAAGACATGTCATTAGGCTTGGGAATTCAGAATCCATTGGTGACCTCAGGAAGAGCCGTTTCCATGGAGAGGCAGGGTACCAACCAGGCTGCACTGGGCTGAGGAAGGAGAGGTGAGGATGTGCGGATGGCAAGGTACAGAGAGACATGTTTATTTCACTGTGAGATGTGATACAAACCACACCGAAGACAGCCAGGAACCTTTCCAAGCAATAGCGAGGCAGGGAAAAAATTCTCTAGTATAAAATGAAAAAGATTACTCAAAAGTTTGCCACTAACATCATGTGGGAATCTAAATTGGAGATGGACAAAAGCCTTCGGGGAAAATGGCAATATGAGAGAGCACCAGGGACTCAGGGGCAGGGCCACTGTCACCAACAGGCTGCCCAGCCTCTGTCCTAAGGACTTCAAACCCCAGAGAGGAACATTCAGACCAGCTCTTTCGCAGCCAGCTGTGGGTCCAAGCGACCCTCTTACCTTACTTTGGGTGAACACTGACTCCTTCAAGTCCAATCTTTCTGTACTATTTTGGCTTGGTGGCATCCCTGCATTGCAGCTACCCCTCTGTCCACAGGAATGAAGGTGATAGGCTCGAGGTGAGGCAGCAGAGGCTGCTGACCCCTTCACCCCAGCCCCAGACCCTCCATCTCAGCCTGGCCTCCAGTTGCTGGCACCGGTGACTCTTTGCATGTGGTTTTCTCCAGCCACCAGAGCCTGCTCCATCTGTGCAGGTGAATTCCCCCTCCCTGGAAGAATCCTCAGCAAGACTGAGGGAGTTGGGGTATCCATATCCCAGCTCCGTCACCCCTCAGGCATGGAATGCTGAGTACAGGTTCTGCACTGTTAACCCCAGCAGATTGAGCTCCCCTTGTCCACAGTGATGTCCAGTGTTGCCATATCCTCTGCTGGCTTCCTTTCCTGCCTGCCTCACTTTGTGTGTGTATGTTACTTGGGATTGAACACAGGGGTGTTCTACCACTGAGCTAGACTCCCCAGCCCCCTTTTTTATTTTGATACAGAGTCTCACTAAGATGCTGAGGGCCTCTCTAAGTTGCTGAGACTGGCCTCGAACCTGCAATCCTCCTGTCTCAGCCTCCCAAGTACCAGGATTACAGGAATGCATCGCCATACCCGGCCACTGTCTCACTTTTTAACATTCTGTTTCCTGCGATCACCTCCCAAGTAAACCACTGGCACTGGAATCCTCTTCATAGAGTCTACTTTTGGGGCAACACAGACTAAGTCAGAGGGTAGTGTGATCCAATGTATAGCAAAGTGCCTTGTAATGTGAATGGAGACGGGTTTCTGATAGCTGAGAAACCCGCCTGCCAGTCTATTCAGTTACCTCCATGTCTAGTGTCAACACGCGCATCCACACCTACTAGGAGCATCCACACCTGGGTGAAGTGCTCTGCAAACAGTTTCTCATTGAATCTCATTTGTTCAAGAGGTCCTATGTGGAAGGTGGAATCATGACCATCCATCTGACCTGAGCTGTCCACACCCCAGCCCCTGAGCCTGTACACTCTGTACCTTCCATGCAAGGGAAGCTTCGCAGATGTGCTTAAGGAGCTTGCGGAGGGGAGATTACCCTGGAGCGTCTGGGTGCTCCAGTGTTATCACAGGATCCTTAGAAGAGAGAGGCAGGAGACTCAGATTAAGAGAGGGGAGGAGCTGGGTGCGGTGGCCCACTCCTATAATCCCAGCACTTGGTAGGCTGAGACAGGAGGGTTGCAGGTTTGAGGCCAGCAGCACTTGGTAACTTAGCAAGACCCTGTTTCAGAATAAAAAATAAAATAGGGCTGGAGGTATAGCTCAGAGGTATAACACCCCTGGATTAAATCCCCAGTGTGTGTGTGTGTATGTGTGTGTGTGTGTGTGTGTGTGAGAGAGAGAGAGAAAGAGAGAGAGAGAGAGAGAGAGAGAGAGAGAGAGGAGAGAGAGACGGACCTGCGGCCACAGAGGCAGAACCTGGAGGGATGTGGGAAGAAGGCTAAAAAGCCCAGGCATGTGTCTGGCCTCCAGAAGCTAGAAAAGGCAAGGGATCAGATTCTCTGCTAGAGCCCTCAGAAGGGACCACCGGGACTTTAGGACTTCTATCCCCCAGAACTGTAAGCTAGAAATCTGTGCTGTCTTAAGCCACTAAGGTCTGGTAATTTGTGACAGCAGCAATAGGACACTAGTATATACTGCAAAGAAGTTAGCTATATAGATCTGGGGCCAGGTGCCCATATAAAAGCCTGGTCCCATCACTTAGTAGCTGTGTGACCTGGAGCAAGTGTTTTCCCATAGGGATAGTGATAACATCTGGCCCAGAGGGCGAGTGAATAGCGCTGAGGGCCTAGGCTAGCGCCTCAAGGACAATAAGCACTCAATAGTGGGCAGCTCTCACTTGCATGCTCAGAACTGACATGAATTGCCCAAGGCCACGTGAGCAGGAAGACCCAGAGCCCCGGGGACCAGCTGGCTCCACATGCCTTTTGATTTCAAAAGACCCCACCTTTTCCAGGCTCACCAGTTCCAGCGACTGCAACTGCCACTGTCCCGGCAGGGCCTGGTCTCCAGTCCTGATATCCACCCTTTACCTTCTCTGACTGGCCCCACTCAGCCACTCTCCTTTCTGCAGTGGGCCACCAGTCTCGATTGGGGGTATCTGGAAGACACTGTGACTGGCATCAGACTTTACAATTACCAAAAGGTCCCTTCATGTTATTCTTGCAACCTGAGGTGCAGCTGGGCAGGGCATACCATCTCCATTTCAGGGATGAAGATACTGAGGCTCAGAGAGGCTCAGTTACTGGGTCCTGGAGTGGTGTAACAGAGGGAAGAGGCGGGTCTCTTGAGCTTTCCTGCTGCCTGTCAAATCCTCCTGAAGGCTCCTTCTAATTCCCTACCGTTCAAATCCCAGCCAGTGAGAACTGCCATTGATCTAATGCTCTTGTAGCGGAATGTGCTATAAATGCTGCGGAGATGGTCAGTAGCACACACACACATTTTATTTCCCTTAATATTGCTTTAGTGGAGTATCAGTCGGGTAAGTACTTTGATTAGCAAATGTTTATGCTTCATGCATTTAACAAAGTTAGACTTTTTCAGTGACTGGAAAATGCTGCGTGATGTAATTATTTTGATTTTCATGGTGAGCCCCGTGGAAACCAGGGCCCCTTGTCAGGGTTCGGCGTGGTACACTGACCCCAGCCAGGGAGCCTGCGTCACTGACATTCCCAATGACAGTGAACAAATTCCTTCAGCCCTCTGGGTCCCAGCAACTTGCTCTGGGAAATGAGGGGGCTGACCTGATAATTCCTAAGGGTTTTTGTAGTTCAAGGTTTGGACCACCCCCAGCCCCAGGGTTCCTAGGAGCAAAGGGATTCTCTCCCAGCCTGCTATGCTGGGTGTCTGCCCTGAGTCACAGGGGAGGGCGGTTGGCCAGTGTCTGGGGATTGTGCCACCCCCCCCCCCAGCCTGGCTACCTTTGTTTGCTTCCGGCCGTCCTGGGGAGGCTGCGTGCCCCAGGAGCATACTTTTGCAACTCAGGACCGTGCCACAGGCTGGGCCTCCTGTCCTTGGCAACATGGAGACCAGCTAGGAAAGTCAGCAGTGTTTCCCGGGCCCCTCATTCTGTCTGCACCAAGAACCTCAACAGAAGGGAGCTGAAACCTAGGGTGAAGGGAGGCTCCACCACTTCGCCTAAAGCTACCTTGTCTATAACCAGGTCACTTAATGATCCATGTGCATAATAATAATCCATCCACTGCCGTCTCTTTTTCTTTTTTCTTATTTCTTTTGGCAACAGGGATTGAACCCGGGGCATGCTACCTCTGAGCTACACCCCCAGCATTTGAAATGTTTTTTTTTTTTAAACAAGGTCTCACTAGGTTGCTGAGAGTCTTGCTAGATTGCTGAGGTTGGTCTCATATCTGTGATCCTCCTGTGTCAGCATCCTAAGTCCTGGGGTTACAGATGTGCCTCATCATGCCTGGCCATTTTTACATTGTAAAGATGACCTTTCCCTTATTCCAAAACTGGGTACCATCAACTTAATTTTGTGTTTTCAATAGTATTCAACCATGTGTAGTGTTCTTTGAAGCACAGGGTTGTTTTATATTCTTTTTTTTATGTTTTTATTGGTGCATTGTAGTCTCACATCACAATGAGTATCAGTTTGGTGTTAACATACATGTACACAGCTCTTGGTGTCCCTACCCCCCGCCTCCCCCCCGCCTCCCCCCCACATGTAGCACTGAGAATGATGTTGGTATAATCTCATATATACACATTGTTTATGACAGTAATTCCATGGATTCACTACTTTCTTACCCTTCCCCTTCCCTTGTACCCCTTCCCT
>PVJS01008489.1:0-52951 GCA_004027185.1 Glis glis
TCTGAGCTATACCCCCAGCCCTATTTTATTTTTTGTTTTGAAACAGGGTCTCACTAGGTTGCTAAGAGTCTTACTACTTGCTCAGGCTATCCTCGAACCTGTGACCCTCCCGTCTCAGCCTTCCAAGTACTGGGATTACAGGCATGTGCCACAATGCCGGGCTTGAGGTACAATTTCTATACAACAAAATGCACCTATTTTTCACAGCTTTATTGAGATATAATTTACATACTATATTGTTCCATTCACCCATATGAGTCGTAGAGTCCAATGGTTTTTAGTATACAAGTATCCACATAGTTGTGCAACAGCAAGCACCATCAATTTCAGAATATCACCCCACCCATGCTACCCCAGAAAAGTCCATACCTACTAGCAGTCACCTCCCCATGTCTTCCAACCCCCACCCCAGCTCTGGGCAACTGATAATCTACCTTCTGCCTTCTACCTCCATAGATTTGCCTATTTTGGACCTTCATATACATGGGATCATACCATATGTGACCTTTGGTGTCTGCCCTCTTTTTCTTAGCATAAGGTTATTGAGGTTCATACGTGTTGTAGCAGGTACTGGTGCTTCATTCCTTTTTACTGACAAGTAATATTTCATCGTACGGATATATCCTATTTTATTTTATTTTATTTAGCCATTCATTCTTTGTTTTCATGTTTTGCTATTATGAATAATGCTTTACACTCATGGACAAATGTTTGTATGGACATAAATTTTCATTTCTCTCGGGTATAATATGTAGGAGTGGAATTGCCTGGCTGTCCAGTAATTCCATGTAATCTTTTGAGGAACTGCCAGACTGTTTCCAAAGCAGCCTGCACCATTTCCCATTCCCACCCGCAATGCACGAGAGCCCAGTTTCTCCATACCCTCCCCAGCACTGGCGATTATCAGTCTTTTTAATTATACTCATCCCGAGGGGCACGAAGCACTGTCTCACTGTGGTTTTGATTTACGTTCCCCTAATGACTAAAAATGTTAAAGATCTTGCTGTGTGCTTATTGGCCATTTCTATACCTGATTTTGGAATATGTCTGAGACCCTTTGCCCATTTTAAATTTTTTTGTGTTTTAATTACTAAGTTGTAACAGCTCTTTATATAGTCTAGGTACAGTCTCTTACCAGGGGACATATGATTTGCAGATTCTTTTTCCCATTCTGTTAGTTGTCCCTTCCCTTTCTCTGATGGTTTTCTTTGAAGTTTTTAGTTTTAATGGAGTCCAGTTGATCTGTTTTTCCTTTTGTCATTAATGCTCTGGTTTCCTACCTTGCCTACCCTAAGGTCACAAAGATTTACTCCCATATTTTCTTCTAAAAGTTTTATAGTTTTAGCTCTCCCTGAGGAGTTCCTTTTTGGGTACGATGCGAGGAAGAAGTCCAGCTTCATTCTTCTGCATGTGGGCATCCAGTTGTCCCAGCACCAACTGCTTCCATTTTTAAGAGAACAGTTGGATGAGTTTTAACAAACACATATACTCAGCTGGGCAGAGTGGAGCAAGCCTGTAATCCCAGCACTTGGGAGGCTGAGACTGGAGGATCACAGATTCACAGCCAGCCTCAGCTACTTAGGCCCTCCGCAACTTAATGAGACCCTGTTTCAAAATAAAGAATAAAAAATAGGGCTGGGGCGTAGCTTAGAGGTAGATTGTCCCTGGGTCCCATCCCCGGTACCACACACACACACAAATTAAAATGGCTTCAGGCAGGGATAGCTTGGAGGTAGAATATCCCTGGGTTCAGTACCACACACACACACACACACACACACACACACACACACAAAATGCATATACTAATGAACCCACATCTCATCCCATCATTCCAGTTTCCTGAGCCTGTTTGCAAACATCCTCCCAACTCCAACCCTGGCTACTGAAGATCCACTTTAGTCCACTATGGATTCAAGTTGCCTTTTTTCTAGAGTTTCATATAAATAGAATCATGCAATAGGTACAGACGTTCCCAACTTACAGTGGTTCCACTTATGAGGTTTTGACTTTACCACGGTGTAAGAGCTGTATGTGCTCAGTAGAAAGCATCCTTTAAAGCTTGGATTTTTACCTTTTCTGGGATGGTGATATTCAGTACAATACCCTCTTTTTTTGTGTGTGTGTGGTACCGGGGATTGAACCCAGGGGCGTTCTACCTCCATGCTACACCCCTGGCCCTATTTTTTTATATACTTTATTTTGAAACCGGGTCTCACGAAGTTGCGGAGGGCCTCACTAAGTAGAGAGAGAGAGAGACAGGGAGAGAGAGAGAAAGCTGAGGCTGGCCGCGAACCCGGATCCTCCGGTCTCCGCCTCCCAAAGTACTGGGATTACAAGCGTGCGCCACCATGCCCGGCTACAATACCCTCTTTCGATGCTGGGCAGTGCAGCGAGCAGGGGCTCCCAACCAGCCCCACTATCACGAGGGGAAAGGACCCATGCTCCAGTGTGCACTGAGGGCTGAGCGATGATGCTCAGTGGGTAGGGTAGGTGATTACATGCATTTTTTTCTTTTTTGTGGTACTGGAGATTGAACCAGGAGTCTTCTACCTCTAAGCTACACCCCCAGCCCTATTTTATTTTCTCATTTGAAACAGAGTCTCTGTAAGTTGTGGAGGGCCTCACTAGGTTGCTGAGGCTGGCTTCAAACCTGCGATCCTCCTGTCTCAGCCTCTCAAGTACTGGGATTATAAATATGCACCACCATGCTTGGCTCAAATGTATTTTTGACCTATGAGATTTTCAACCCTCTGTGGGTTTATCATATGGAACCCTATCCATTGTAAGTGGAGAAGCTTGTATACACTACTATGTCTGACATCTGCTATTATTTTATTTATCATTTAATCCTCCTATATTAGAACTCTTGAGAGAAAAAGAACCAATAGGGTGTGTGTGTGTGTGTGTGTGTGTGTGTGTGTGTGTGTGTGTGTGTGACAGAGAGAGAGAGAGAGAGAGAGAGAGAAAGAAAAAGAGAAAAAGAAAAAGAAAAAGAAAAAGAAAAAGAAAAAGAAAAAGGAAAAGAGGGTTATTTTAAGGAATCACACAAGTCCAAAATCTGTAGGGCAGGCTGGCAGTCTACAGACCCAGGGAAGAGTCAACGTTGATATTTCTTTCTATTGAGACCTTCAGCTGATTAGATGAAGCCCGCCTACATCATGGAGGAAATCTGCTTTACCCAAATTTACTGATTTAACTGTTAATCTCACCTAAAAATACCTTCTGCTATAGTTTGGATCTTGAATGTCCCCCCAAAGACCCTCACATTAAAGGCTTGGTCCCCAGGGTGGTGCTATTAGGAGGTGGCGGAGGTTTTAAGAGGTGGGGCCTAGCAGGAGATCTCAGGTCATTGAAGATGTGTCCCCAAAGGGCATTGTGGGCCCCCTCCCCCCTTCCTCCTTCTCTTGGGCTTCCTGGCCATAATGTAAGTGATTTTGCTCCACAGCACATGTCTACCATGATGTGCTATCTCACTGCAGGCCCAAAATAATGGTGTCAACCCTTTTCTCTTTATAAGTGAATCATTTCAGGTACTATGTTACAGTGAAGTAAAGCTGACCAACACACCTTTGCAGCAGCATCCAGACTAGTATTTGACCAAATATCTGGGTCCCACAGCCTAGATAAGTTGAAATGTAAAATTCACTATCACACTTCCCAACTGGCCTGTGAGGCGGGCAGTATGGTTTTTATTTTGCAGATGAGGAAACTGAGGCTCAGAGAGGCTAAACGATGGGTCCTGTGCTCATAAAGTGGCAGCGGTAAGGCCCAAGCCGGTGTTATGTCCACACGCTCATGGTTACCTGCCATTTGTGGATCAAGGAGGACTTGTGATGTCCATCCACCACTGTACCTTGCTGGGCCTTCAGACCTTCTCCTGGGGTCTGCATCCCAGGGTGGCCTCTCTGTGCTTGCCCTTGCCCTGTGTGTCCCCACTGGCACAAGGGGGAGGGTGACATGGCCCAGCGCCCCCCATCCTCAACCCAGTTCACTTGTTGGCATGCCTAGCTGGCCTCCTCCCTCCTCCGGCCCCCACCTGCATTTCCCTGTGCTCCTCAGAGCCTCCTGGTTTTGGGGCTACTGTCCCCCATCGGCCAAGAGAAGTGGGGGGCTTTCTCACTCCTGCCGCAGGTGACCTGCGTGGCTCCCCAGACTCCAATGTGCCGTCTCTCTTTAATTCCTTCCGAGTGGGGAGCACCATCGCCCTGCCTCCCTCCCGGTCTCCCTCCAGCTGGGCTGCCATTCCACTATCCATTTTATAATTCTGCAGAAAAACGAAATCCCAAGACTGTTTTTTCTTCAAGCTCAGAGCTCTGGGAAGGAATGAGTGACCCTGGAGTTGCTCACTGATAGATACTCTTTTCATTTTCAGGTCAAGCCTGCAAAGAAAATATCTGGAAACTTCCCAAAGCTTCCAGAAACAAATGAACACTGTCAAGCCCTCCAGGAGACCCTGCATCACCAAAGAAACAGATCCCCTCTCCTCCAGTTAGGAAATAAAGCCACACAGTAAGATCAGCCCTCAGACCCTCCCATCCCACCCCTCTGCCATCGTTCAGGCTCCAGACTGTTTGGAATTCCGATTCTGTGCAGTCCAGATAGACGCGAAATCTTATCCTTCCACCCAAAGGACCAACTGTCAAGTGTAGGAAAGACTGAGGTGTCTTAGCCTGGATCCCCCACAACAGAGCCCAAGACAAGGACTGTGCAGGCAGTTTACTTGGGAAGTGGCCTCAGGACAGCCAAGATCAGGGACAGTGAAAGAGGAGGGAGACCCAGTATAAGGATATGTCATGGAGCTGATCCCCCCAGGGGCTTTGCCAGGCAGAGCATTTAAGCCTCAGCTCCCAGGACCACCAACCCACGATGCCCCCGCTGGTATGAACCACTCTGCACTTGACCACGAACCCGAGGGCTCCCGCAGGCGCCTCCGGAAGGAGCGCTAGAGAGGTCTCAGGCAGTGGTTCTCGCTCGGTCTCACTTTCAGTTTTCTTCTTTGCTCATCCCCATCTCAAAGGAAAGGAGTGAAGCACCTCTCTGGGGCTCATTGTTGAGTCTGAGCTGAAGCAGGACGCCTTCCCATCCTTCGTTGATGAACAACAGCCGGTCTCGCCCTCTGAGTGGCTCAAATTGAGCAATGTACCTCGTTCCATCTGATTCAGCAACCTTCGCCTTTGAAGCCAACTGCTCAGCCTGTGCTACAGATGAGGGAACCAGGGCTCCGGCACTTGCGCTGGGTGACAGCGCCCATTATAAAGAATTACCATCCACTCTGGAGTTTCCATGTGCACGGTCTTTGTAACTGACAAAGGATCTCATATGGGAACCTCACAAACCCCGGTAGGTAGAGTAGAGCAGCTATTATTACTCCTGATTTACAGCTGGGAAGACCAAGGCTGAGGAGGCGAGTGGTATTTCCAACGCTCTGGGGCTCGTGGGTTCAGTTAAATGCACAAGCATTTATTGAGCACCTACTAGGTGTTGGCCCCCATTCTAGGTCTTGGGGGACAGAAGGCAACTTAAAATGGCTCCCCACCCTTGAGGATCTAGTTTTGAGACACTGTGGTAGCTGCCTTGAGGGCGGTGCATAAAGATGGTCCCTGGAAGAGGCGACACCTGAGCTGAGCCTGGAAGGATGAGTAGGAGCTGAGCTGGGCAGCACAGGTGGGACGAACATCAGGAACTAAGAGGCAAGTCTGGGCTCAGCACAGCGTAAGGGTCCAGGTGTGTGGGCAAAAGCCACACACCGCTAGTTCTTATAAAACAGACACTTTAGCTGGGCATGGTGGCGCATGCTTGTAATCCTAGTACTTGGGAGGTTGAGACAGGAAGATCGCTGGTTCTAGGATAGCCTTAGCAACTTAGTGAGGCCCTCCACAACTTAGTGAACCCCTGTTTCAAAAATAAAAAATAAAACAGGGCTGGGGGTATAGGTCAGATGTAGAATGCCCCTGGGTTCAATCCCCAGTACTATACACACACACACAAATAAAAAATAGAAAGAAAAAAACAGACACTTTGTAGTGGGCAAGGAGAATGACCTCCTCGTGTGTGCGCATGTGTGCGTGTGTGTGCATGCATGTGTGTGTGTGTGTGTGCGCATGCATGTGTGTGTGTGCGCATGCATGTGTGTGTGCATGCATGTGTGTGTGTGCGTGTGCGTGTGTGTGTGTGCATGCATGTGTGTGTGTGCGCATGCATGTGTGTGTGTGTGCGCATGCATGTGTGTGTGTGTGCGCATGCATGTGTGTGTGTGTGCGCGCATGCATGTGTGTGTGTGCACATGCGTGTGTGTGTGTGTGTGTGTGTGCGTGCGCATGTGTATTGATGTGGTGGTGGCAGTGCCAGCTGTTCAGCAGAGCTCAGTGGTCAGCTGGGGCCTCTGGAACCAGACACCCAGAATGGAATCAGCCTCCATTACTTTTAACTATTTGGCCGTGGAAACGTTATCATGCCTCGGTTTCCCCATCTGCAAGCGAGGATAATGTTAGCGCCTTTTGTACAGCCCTGCTGTGAGTACCGTACCACACAATGTGTGAGAAGCTCCTTCAACGGCGCCTGGCATATAGTGAGTGCTCGGTCAGCACTGACCAACACTGTTTAACTAGTGCGGACGGCCGCGCTCCCCACGCCATCCCTCCGAGGGCTCTTTGAGCATCAGAGCGGGACAGAACCACAGGTGCATTGAGCTCGGGATGCTGTCTATCGTATTTACAAATAAACCAAGAGTAAGGTATGGCCTTGAACTGGAAAATGGCTTTGAAGGAAGAGGCATAGACAGGCAAAGGCTCCAGGAGGAGTACATGCCGGATGCTTTCAGGAAGCCCCACGGCTAGAGGTCTTTATTTAAGGAAGGTCTTATCATGTGAAAGGAAAAAATTTACTCCGTTTTGATGAGGTAGAATGGAAGAGATAAAATTTTAGGTAGAAAGGAGACAAGTTGGGAAGGAAAGGAGACTATAGTTTTAAAAAAATCTAAAATACTCCTTAGCTTGCCCTGCAATCCTTGCCGGGACATGCGCAAAGATGCAAGACCCATATCTTTAAGAACACAATGGGCTAGCTTCACATCTGAAATTCCTGAGGCGATTAGCTTTGGAAGAGAATGAACCTCACCTTCCGCCAGAACTCCAAAAGATCACACCTGTTGTTAAAAAGCCTTACACTCCGCTGGCCACCCGCTGGCCGTCAGACTCTTCATCTCCACTCGTCTCTGCTCCCGGAAGACCTGTCCCGAGGGAATCCACATCTTTTGCCCGTGGAAAAAACTTCAAAGAAAGGAGGCATTTTCCCGACAAGTACCTTTAGCCAACCCCCTCCCCATCTCCAGTGCCTATATAAAAGAGACTGTAAGAATTCGGGGCGGCTGCTCTCACATCTCGAGGTGGCCCGCGTTTCCCTGAACGTGTATCTCCCTTTTCTTGAATTAAATCTCTGTCTTTTCTCTGACTGGCACATGTTGAAATTCTTTTCCTCACAGACCCAAGGACCCCGAGGGCCCAGAGGTGAGTTTCTCCTTCCCAGGCCAGAGAACTCCTTAGGACTCTCCACAGAGCTATTGCACTCACCCTGACAGTTTGACTCTGGCTCCAGAGGGCAGATAAGGACAAAATAGGCCAATGGGCAGGAGTTTTTGCACCACTCCAGCAATGGGACGGGCTGTCCCTAAAGTAGTGAGCTCCCCATCACTCATGTTTCTTGTTGCTGTCTTAGCATGCATTGGTGGCTAGATCACTTTTCAAGATCTGATGAGCCACTGAGCTACAAGGTCTGGCGAAACCAGATATGCACAAAATGGGGAAAGAATCAAAATCAGAAGTACCAGGAGATGACACCAAAGAAAGGGGCATGGAGGTGCTTGAAGTCAAACTATTAAGGCTCATCCGTTTGGATTAGGGATTGTCCATTACAGAAACGTAAAGAATGACAGATAATCCTATCAGTCCTTTCCACCTTAGTATAAATTAGGTGCACTAATCATTTTCTCCATGACAGATGGCTGATGATGGAAGACAATAAAAGATACCAAATAAGGAGAAAGAAGGGCACAGAAAGTAAAGTGGGAAGGGCTCTGAGAGAAACTACATTAATCTCCATTTGCCGAGAAGCAGCCCTGACAGCAGTCTGAGAGGAGAGTAAAATAAATAGTGGTAAACTTTCCCCATCGGTATTCATTTCAATAATCAGCCACCGAGCACCAACTATATTGTGTGCAGAACACTGGAGACACCGGATGACTCAGACACAAGCCCGGCCCTCTGAGGCACCCAGGCCAGCGGAAGACAGATGGAAACCACGGTCACCGCTAGCATGACTGGTGCCGTGGTAGTTGACTTTCCCCTTGGCCACGCGCTGGGCCTTTCTGAAAGCCACCCCTCGTCTCCTGCCGGCTTTGAGGGGCGGCCGAGCCCCGCCCTCCTGCTCTCCTCTGCTCCCTTTCCAGGGCAGGGCAGGCAGAGGGTGACTGTTATGGCGAGCACTTGTCTGGGGCTCTGGGCTGATGGATAATTAGACTCTGAAAGAAGCCATCTGCTCCGGGCCCTGGGGTCTCGGGCAGGCCGGGGCAGCGTGACTCCCGACCGCGCAGGCAGCTCTCCCCTGAGCCCCTACGTGCCAAGGGTTTGAATGTGTCTGGCCGCGAGGACCGGCCGTCTTCCCGCAGCAGGCTCAGGGCTCGGTGCCTGGCGGCCTCGGTCTCCTTGTGAGGTGGCTCCACTTTATCTCAGTCCTGGGGAGAGCTGGAGGGATGGACAGGTAGGCTGGGGAGGGGCAGGCAAAGGCCACCAAGGGCGACCAATGGGCACCAGGGCTGGGAGAGAAGTAGGCCAGCAGCCCATGGGCCCGTCCTCTCTCCAGAGAGCAAACGGAGGCCCAGAGCAAGGCAAGAGTGGGCCAAGTCCCACAGTAGGAGGCCATCTTCAAAGGTTATCTATCCCTACCTGGACAAGAGAGGCCAGGGCAACTGAGCAGCCCTCGGTCCATAAAGAAAAGCACTGTATGTGGAGTCTTGCCTTGGCAGGAGAATGATTTTAGTTGCATAAGTAAAGATAAGTAAGTACTTACATAAGCAGAGATATGAACTTATGTTGGTGACCTCTAAGGTCACCAAGTGTCCAGATGAGATCACCAGGACGCAGAGAGGTTAAGTAACTTGCCCAAGGCCACACAGAGGTCAAGTGGTAGAAGTCTTGCACTCAGGCCTATGTGAATCCCAACCCTGCTCTTCCCGGCCCAGGAGCAATGCCGGGGCTGGACTGCGACGTGGGTTCACACCCCAGCTCTGCCCCTCACAGCCTGTGCGAATGTGGGCAGATTACTCTCCAGAGTCTCAGCTATGCCCCCTTTAAATGGGGGTAATAGAACCCAATTTGAGGTGTCATAAAGGCTTGGAGCTGGCGAGTCCTTGATAAGCCTGTTATTGTGATGTAAGTCTGGTCCCCTGCCCCACTGTTCGGAATGATCCAGTGTCATCTCCTCTACCCAGGACAAAGGCCTGAGGCCCAAGGGTGACCTCTGACCCCCTCTGTCACCTCCCTGGCCTCACCTCTGCCTCTCCCCTCCTGCTGAGTCCTTGCACTGGTCCCTCACCTGGAACACTGCTATTGGCTGGTCTCCTCTCCCTAGCACCTGCTCCTGCAGTCGCTGATCTCCCAACACTCCTTGCCGCCAGATGCACCAGATAGTTGGCTTATTCAGTTAGTGATTACTGCTACTGTTTGCCATCTTTCTCCCCACACTGTCAAACAGCTGGTGAGGGCTGGGATGTCTGTCCTGCTCTCTGCCGTGTCCCCAGCACTGGAACATTACCTGGCACAAAGTAGGACCCCAGGAAATAGGACATGAATGAAAGAGGGAATGAAGGAATGAATGAGATGTCTGCTGGCCTCTGTGGGTGGAACCCCATCCCAACCCCTGCAAAGGTTGGGCGCTCTAGAGATGCCTGTCAGAAGGAAGGTAGGCGGTGGTGGTAGGGGGGTTGCCAGGGGCATTCTCCAAACAGGTGCCAGGCACTAGAAAAAAATCAATCAAACTGGGCCCGGTGGTGCACACCAGTAATCCCAGCACTTGGGAGGCTGAGACAGTTTGAGGCCAGTATGTGGTAACTTAGGGAAATTCTGTTTCAAAATAAAAAGGGCTGGGGGTGTAACTCAGTGGTAGAGTACCCTGGGTTCAATCCCCAGTTCTAGGAGGGAGGGAGGGAGGGAGGGAGGGAGGGAGGAAGGAAGGAAGGAAGGAAGGAAGGAAGGAAGGAAGGAAGGGGGAGGAAGGGAGGGAGGGAGGGAGGAAGGGAAGAAAGAGAAAAGAAAATCAGTGAAGACATCCACTGTTCATTTGCTCATTCATTCATTCAACCATAGACTAGCCCTGGAGCACACCCTGCCAGGCTCTGTTTTACGCTTCCGCTCTGGAGGGCTGGCTGGGGTGGGGCCATGACCCCTGCACTCGGGGACCTCACACTCTCATAAGCAAGAGAGGCACGCAGCAGCTCGTGTGCTACACTCTTAACACTCCTGTCTCACACACAAGGAAACTGAGGCTCAGGGTATTTGGGTGTCCTGGTGCCAAGCGACAGAGCTGGGGTAGAAACAGCTACCACTGCTTGGTTACCCAGCCCCTCCTGTCCCCCAAAAGAGTGTCCCTGGTGTCAGGACTGATGGATAATTAGACTCTGAAAGAAGCCATCTGCTCCAGGCCCTGGGGTCTCGGGCGGGCCGGGGCAGCGCGACTCCCGTCTGTGCAGGCAGCGGAGGCTAAGAGGAGGGTGTCCATCGCCACCTGACCTGGGGCAACTGAAAGCAGTTTGGGCAGGAGGATGACAGGCAAAGGTGGCAGCGGCAGTGGGGGAGAGAGAAAATGAAGTCAGAGGGAGCCAGGTGTAGCTGCAGAGCCCAGGCTGATAGCTCTGGTTTCCCCTTCAGGCACCAGGGAGCCAGAGAGTGTGTGTGAGTAAGGAGACTCAAAGAACAGCCCGAAAGGCTCTGCAGGACCATGAGAAAGAGTCAGACTGCATGGTAAAGAGGAGGCCTGGCCAGAGTCCACAAAGATCCCGAGAGAGCCAGATGCGGGGCACGTGTCTGTAATCCCAGGACCTGGGAGGCTGACAGAAGAATCACGGGCTCACAGGCAGCCTCAGCAACTGAGAGAGACTCTCACTTAGTGAGACCTTGTTTCAAAGTAAAAAAGGGCTGGGGGTGTAGCTCAGAGGTAGAATGCCCCTGGGTTCAATCCCTAGCACCACACACACACACACACACACACACACACACACACACCAAAAAAAAATCCTTTGTACCCATTTATATAAATCCCTGTTCCCACCCCTGCCCACCCTGGGCCACCGCTAATCTTCTTTCTGCCTCTATAGAGTGACCTTTTCTGGACATCCCATATATGTGGAGTCATGCAACATATGGTCTCATGTTTGGCTTCTTTCATGCAGCATATTTTTGAGGTCCATCCATATTCAAGCACATATCAGTAGTTTATTTCTTTTTATGGCTGAATAGTATTCCAATGTATGGATATACCATGTTTGTTTATCCATTTACTAGTTAATGTACATTCAGGCTATTTTCAACTTGGAGCTGTTATAAGTAATGCTACCATGAACACTTGTGAGCAGGTTTTTGTGTGAGCGTACGTGTTCATTTCTCTTGGATGGGTATTTATGGGTGCAACTGCTGAGTCAAGTGGGGAGTGTATGTTTGACTTCTTAAGGAATGTGCAGAAGGTGTTATTGTTGCCATTTTTCATATGAAGTCAATGAGGCTCAGGCAGGTCAAGCAAATTGCCCTGTGATGCTAGGTCATAGCCAGGTGAGGGAAGTAGATTAACTGCGACACAAATTATGGGCCACATAAGCCACTGAATAGCCCTTGAGTCCCTTGGTAGACCTAGCTTTCAAAAAATGATCTTCCCATGAACCCCTGCGAGGCTATGTGCTTGAAATCCCACCATGAGCACACCTTTCTGCCGTCTTAAGGATTGCTCCTCTCCATACACTGCAGGGTGAATTTCCTGGCCACTCTGTGCTCATTCCCAAATGCCTTTCTGTAAATGATCTTCAGCCAGTGAGCCCTGGGGCCTGGAAAGGTGAGGGAAATGACACAAAAGCCACATAAAGAGGCCTGGGAAAGTGGCCAGGAGATCCTTGGCCGCTCCCTCCAGTATTCACCCAGGGCTGGTCCCACCCGGCACGGCTCGGTTCCTTTGGATTTGGGTCCACTGGGTGCCTCCCCTGGGCCACACCCTGTGCTAGGCTCTTGGAGGGAGACAAGGCCAATGACACCTGGGCCCTGCTCTAGGGAGCTCACAGCCCGCTGGGGGCCAGTGGATTTGTCATCACACACCAGAGAGGTGCTGTATGGGGGGACACCGAGTCCCCCAGCAAGCGGAGCTGGGAGAGACAGATTCCTGCCAGGGAAGTGGGAAATGCTTCCTGGGCAGGCGGCTTTTGAAGGGAGCATGGGCTGACGCCTGGGCTTGCGTGTGAGGCAGAGGGCCTGGCATAAGCAAAGGTGTGGAGGTGGGGATGGGGTCAGAGTGGACCCTTGGGTGCCTCCCTTCACCTAGAGATTAAAGACCTAGATCTGCGCTTGCAAAATCAAACAGGGGCGGGGGCTGAACGGTCAGCAGGTGAGTGAATGGGGTCAGACTGGAGGTGTTAATAAACTGGGAACTTGCATTTTGTCTAAATGGGAGACCACTATCCCACCTGAGAAAATTATTGCTGTGTATGATACAGGTCCTAGTACTGCCAGATCTTTGAATTTTCAAATGAAACCAGAAAACTCAAATATTTTTGGAAAATATCCAGATTTGGGAGTGTCATAAATGCATTTTGATATTTTTAAACTTACCCCCGGAGGGCCAGACTCTGCTCAAGGCCCTCCAGTTTGCAACCTCTGTTCAACTTCCCACACCAGATAAGCCCTCACCCCCAGAAGCCCCTCTGGCCCAGTCTTCCTCCTGCTCAAAGGGGATTGGCTGTCAGCAAGAGCCAATCATGACCCAGAAGCCCGGAGGGGGCGGAGCTCAGGACCAGCGGGCTTCAGTCATCAAACCCCATCAGTAGCCAGTGTACAGGATTGACGGATTCTAATTACATCTCGTCCTAATCCTTAACATTTATCTAAAAAGTGACAGGGGCGGGCATGAGGGCGGGTCACGAGCGTGCTCAGCCCCAGGATTGCCGCGTGTCTAATTAGAAGTTTTCTCCCTCTTGATCACCTAGAGTCAAATTCATTTACTCCGCTCGGATTGAGGGTTTAATTGGATTCTTGTTTTTCCTCTCCTGTCTTCTCCCCCATCTCCCTTGCCTTCCTAAGGGCCTCTCTCCGTGCAGGAAGCAGGTCACAGCGTCTCATGATGAGAGAGAGCTTCCTCCCTTCGACGACTTCCCTTCATGGCTGCCCATGCCAGCCTGCGGCCCCCTCACCCCTGCCCGGGTCGCAAGCATTATGCAGGCCATCATGATCTAGGGCAATGGAAGTCTGGTGGGGCACCGAGGGTGGCCCCGGACGGAAGTGGGCCTCTGGGTGCAGGCAGGCCCTCCCTGCGTGCTCACAGGCCCACAGAGTCCCTCCTGCACCTCCCTTTGAGGCCCAGAGGTCCCCCGTCCTTTCAATCCACTGTGCAGCTGAATGGGTTTAATATTCCGGTTCTGGAAGAAAAGTGCAGGGAAACAGCAATTAGAGGTGAGCCTGCTACATCTGAGGCTGTTGTGGAGCCACTAAAACCGCTAATCCCTTTGCCAGATAATGAGATTTCTTCCCCTTTTTTGTCACCCTGTCTCTCCTTGTCAATTAACGCCAAATGCAGCAGCAGCAGGCAGGAATAGGAGGTGGGTAAGCCTGAGTGGCTACTTAGCCATGGGAAAAGGTTTCTCTTCCGGGTCAGGGGTGCTGGGATGCCAGCGGGATGAAAGGAGGAGGCCCAGATTCAGGTCAGAAGGCGGAGGCTCAGGTCCTGGCCCATAGGCAGAAGACAGTAATGCAAGGCAAAACTGGCTAGGGACCCAGTGCAGTCCCGTATTAGCCCTGTGACCTTGGGAATGCCACCCAGACACTCTGAGCCTCTGTTTCCTCATCTGTAATACCGGGCTAACATAAGGTTGGTATGAAGAGTCAATGTGCCGATAGGTGGAAGGCCCCACCACCTAGCAGATAGCACAACACTATATCATCTTGTTTAGCCCTCAGCGAGGCATTTTGTACACAGTAAGTGCTCAGTAAGTACAGGTTGAACATCCCTGATCCAAAATCGATAATCCAAAATGTCCCCAAATCCAAAGTTTTTGGAGCACTGACATGACATCATAAGCGGAAAATTCCACACCGTGAAACTTTGTTTCATGCACAAAATAATTCAAAATATTGTATTAAATTACCTTCAAGCTGTGTAAGGTGTATAGGAAATAGAAATTAATGTCATGTTTAGACTTAGGTCCCATCCCAGATTCCTCATTATGTGTTTGCAAATATTCCAAAATATGAAATCTGCATATGCAAATATCCCCAAATCTGACATCTGAAGCATTTATGGTTCCAAGCATTTTGGATAAGAGATACTCATCCCGGAGTAATCATTATTATCATCTGACCCCAGGCAAGAGAACCCCTCTGGGCCTCAGGACTCCCTATCTGTAAAATTGGGACAATGGCTGTCCCTCCTAACTCTTAGAATTGTTGTTTATTTGCTTGCTTGCTTGTTTGTTTTGGTACTGGGGATTGAACTCAGGAGCCTTGCTGAGGGTCTCACTAAATTGCTGAGGCTGGCCTCGATCCTTCCAATCCTCCTGTCTCAGCCTCCCAAGTGCTGGGATTACAGGCATGTGCCACCACGCCCAACTCTTAGAGTTGTATAAGCAAATGAGTTAGTTCACATCTGGAGGACAGCGTCTGGAACAGAGTTAGGGCTTCCTGAAAGTTGGCAATGATTATTCTAATATCTCTCTGAGCTTGGGCAAGTCACTTACCTTCTCTGAACCTCAGTTCTCTCATCTGCAAAATAATAAAGAAAAGATGAAAAAATAACACCATCTGGCGTGTCTACCTCTCAGGGTTTTTGTGATAATTAAATAAGATAGTGTTGATAAAAACGTGTGGTGATCTGTAAGTGTTCTACAAGTATTAGCTGTTAGTATCACTCCATTACAAGGTAATTAGTTGGCAAATAAAGGGAAAGACTCAAGCATTTATCCCAACTTTCCTATACAAACTGTACCACTGGGTACTCAAATTGTAGAGGCGGGGGCATTTCTCTTCCTAGGACTATTCCAGCTAAAAAATGAGGATGGAATTATAGAATTAGAGCTTCGCCATTTTGCAAGCCCTGATGGATTCGTGGGTGGAAGTATTGAGTATCTGCAACTACTAATGTCCCCAAACAGGAGGCAGCAGACAGCAGGTGCCCGGATGGAAACACGCAGCACTGTGAGTTTGTCTAAGAATCAAAATTGGATCTGATCAAGCCTCAAAAACAAATTGTCAATTTACAAGAAACACGGAGGATCAGGGAGCATATTAAATGGTACCAAGGAGATGGGATCAGTAAGTATACCCTCCGGGAACACTCGGGTCAGGCATCTGATTTCTTCAACAAAGATTTTTAAAAGAAAGAGATGATAGATTGGAAGAGATGTAGGCTTATCAGCCAACCTCATCTGGATCCTGATTCCAACCAACTAAAACATAAATAAAATCGACGCATATGAAGCAACTGGAAATGTAAACAGTCACTGGATATTTGATGACATTAAGAACTTGGTAAGCCAGGCATGGTGGTGTATGCCTGCAATACCAGGAACTTGGGAGGCCGAGATGGGAGGATGGCAGGTTTGAGGCCAGCCTCAGCAACATAGCAAGGCCCTCAGCAATTTAGTGAGACCCTGTTTCAAAAAAACAATTTTTTTAAGGGATAGGGTTTTAGCTCAGAGGTAGAACATCCCTGGATTCATTACCCAGTACCAAAAAAAAACTTGTTAATTTTTAGTGTGATAATGATAATATGGTTATGTAAAAAATAGTAGAAAAATATACTGAGATGAATATGGATGGAATACATGGTATCTTGGGTTGGCCTCAAAAAGATACTGGGGAGTGGGTGGACATAGAAACGAAACAAAATTTTTCTTGCTGAAGTTGGTGATAACTATGGGCTGGCATTATGATATTCTCTCTGCATTTGTGTATGTTTGAAATCTTCCACAAGAAAACATTGAAAGGAAAAAGCGAACCAGCCAAGGATAAGCCTGCAGCAGCATCTTGAGATTGCTCACAAGACAAAAGCTACAGGGATTCTTTGGAGCAAACCAGAGGTCTTTGGGTCACTCTTCCCAAGATGGGTGGCTCCCCCTCTGAGTTTTTGAGAAATGTATTCCTTTTGGGTGTCCATAGTTATAATCTCCCGGATAATATAAGGGGTAGTTTCAGTTATTTTAAATAACATTTAGGGCTTCTCACCTTCTGTCTTTTTTGGATACCATCCCCAGGGTTTCAAACAAAGCTGGGATAGTCAGGGAAGGCTACCTGGCAGAGGTGGCCAAAGAGTAGGACAGAGGGACACTCCAGACAGAGCAAAGGCCCAGGGACAGGCATTCTCTGAACTCTCACGGACACTGAGAACAAGGTCCCCACTGACACTGGAAAGGCTCAGTGCTGGGAAACATACATCAGTAGGAGCCAGGCTGGGACCTTGAGCGCCACATGAAGTTTGATTTCCTAGGGACACTACACAGCTCAGTGGTCCCCCAATGTCCACAAGAGAAAGTTGAGTGTTTATATGTGGTTTAATGGGGTGTTGGCATGATACAAACTGGATGAGCAGAGAAAGAAGATAAAGCGGAGGATCCAGGAGGGGAGGGGAGCCCCTTCAACAGCATTGACATAGAACAGGGTTTCTCAAAGGGTTCAGAGGACTCCAGTCCTTTAGGACCCTCCATGCAAAAGTGGTACAGGAACCAGGACTTGGGGACAGCCACATCGGTTCTTCTTAGAGTCATGATTTTCATTTGCACGTAAAGTTTCTGAGAAGCCCCGCAGAAGATACACCATTTCAAATTGTACTTAGCATTCAATCACAAAACCCCTCTCTTTCTCTGTTTTGGGGAAATCCTGCTGCAGAGCGTGGGACATGGTTGGGGGACTTTTCCAGGCCTTCCTGCTGGTCTCTTGTCCTAACCCCCCACTCACTCACCCCTCCTTACCCCAGGCCACTGTCCTTCTTTGAGCCTCCAGCCCCTCAGGTGAGGGTGTAGCCCAGAGAGCCCCAGGCCCCCTGCCGCACCCCAGTTGGCTTCAGATGCCCAAGCTCAGCCCAATTTCCAGCATCTCTAGAGGCTCAAGGAAGGTCAAGAGCGAAGCCCCGGGAAGCATCAGGGTTTCATGAGCCCATCAGCATGAGCTTCCAGGACTGAGTTTTTAACACAGATGAAGCAATGATATCAAATGTGGGGAATTCATGGGGAACCAGGGCTGCAGGCCTTGCCCCCTCTCCAAAGCCATCCTCCTAGAAGGTCCTGGGCTGCGATGTCAGCTCAGACTTTGAACTACATCAAAAGCCTTTGCTCTCAATCCCAGGGGCAGCTCCAATCCACCCTGCATGTGTTAGCTTTTCTTGCTGTGACCAAAATACCTGACACCTACAACTTAGAGGGGGAAAGATTGATTTGGGCTCAGTTTCATAGGTTTCAGTCTGTGGCTGGCTGGCTTCATTGCTGAGGAGAAGAGCATGGTGGGGCGGTAGAAAGCTGCTCGGCTCACAGCAGCCAAGCAGAAAAGAGGGAGAGAGAGAGAAAGAAAGAATATGGGGCTAGTGACCAGAAATACCCTTCCAGGGCACGCCTCCAGTGACCTACTTCCTGCAACTAGGTCCTGCCTCCTCCCATCAAATTATGAATCCACAGATGTGGTCAGAGCCCTGGTGATCCAATCACCCCCACCCCAAAAGCCCCACCTGGAACTTTGCTGCACTGGGACCAAGCCTTCAACACATGAGCCTTTGGGGACGTTCCAGACCCAACGGGTAGTATTCCACCTGGGACTCACCCAGCAGGCTCCCTGGCCTGTGCCCTCCCACACACCTGCTGACACCCGAGCTGGGTTCCTGGGAGGGCGGCGAAGGGCCCCTCTAGCCCTCGATAGGTGGGGCTGCAGGTCTTAAGGTGGGAGGCCTCCATGAGGGGAGGTGTCCCATTTCACCCCGCCCCTGTACAGTCAGAAGCTGAGCCTGAGCCCCCACCACGATGCACTGGGCGCTGGCGGACCACGCGTCCTGACAGAGGGCCCTGCCGTCATGGGGCTCCTTCCCCAGCGGGAGGGTGGACAGGGCACTGAAAGTAAACTTTAAACATAATAAGTGAATGCATATAGAAGATTAGAAAGATGTCAGGGCTGTAAAATATTTTTTAAAGCAGCAAGAAAAGCAGAGCGGGTAAAGGAGATGGGTTTAGGAGCGGAGCCCCACACCCCACCTCTCTCCCTGCTCTCCACAGTTCTGGCGGGCCGAGGACCACCACACTTCAGCATCCACTCGCCTTAGCATCGCTCCTGCCACTCAAGCTCCAGGGGCGGGGCTTATCATTGTCTCTCAGCAGTTGAGTGTAGTAAATGCCCAATGAACATTGAGTGGACACGCGGTGGGCGTGCCTGGTGTCCCTTTCCAACGCCCCCTCGCCCTGCCCCCTTCTCCTTCCAAGGAAGGAGATTGTTTTGTGGCCGATGGGAAAGAATAGTGGTGTGCACTGGCCAAGGCTCTGCCTGTGGCCTTGGCCTTCTGGCCTCGCCTCCCCCACCACCCCGCTCAGCCCCTCCCCCAGCGACAGTGAGCCCATCCCCAGGTCTCCCAGCCCCCTGGAGATGGAGAGCCGGGAGATGACCTCAGCGGTGGAGGCCCAGAAGACCAAACGGTGGGTGGGATCCCAAAACTCTTGGCTCTAGTTCAGATGCATCCAGCATCCCCCTGCTTCCTACCACCTGCCCCTGGGGGTCAGCTGCCACCTGGATTAGTGCAGCAGCCCCTCCCTGCCATCCTGGTAAACAGAGTCAGGACTCACCATTCCTCTGCTGAAAGCCCTCTCCAGGCTCCAGCGTCTCTACTCTTCTCACACAAGGCCTCAGCCGGCAGCCCTCCCCCAATCTCATACCCCTCCATCTCTTCCCAGACTCAGTACCTTCCATTGCTGGAAAGAACCACCATACTCCTGCCCCAGGGCCTTTGCACATGCTGTTCTCAACCTGGACCTCTGTCCCGGTATCTGCATGGCTGGCGCCTTCTCAGTGATCAGCCTGCTGCTCGGTGCCACCTCCCAGAGAGGCCTTCCCTGGAGAGCCCACCCCAGATGGCACCCCTCCTCCCTCTCCAGATTTTCTGGCTTTACCTTTTCCCTCCTGGCTCTCTTCACCACTGACATTCCGCGATGTATGTACTCGGTCGTTCACTGTGTCATAGAATGAAGCTCCGTAAGGACAGCGTTGTTGCTATTCTGTTGACCACTGTCCTCCCAGCACCTGGACCAGTGCTGGCACATGCGCGGTGCTCAGTTGATTTTCCTTGAATGAATGAATGAATGAATGATGAATGAATAGACGAATGAGCCAGGATGTCCGTGGGCACTGAGTTCCCCGGGGACTGTGGAAATTAGTGATCTCCTCCCCCAACTCTGGCGCATAGCAGAGGGGCAGGACTGGGCCGGAGCTCAGTCCCTCCTGGTTCAGGGGTCCTGGGATGGTGGTGGACACTGTCCTCCCTCCACCTGCTGCTTGAGTGACCTCCCCCCTCCCTGCCAGGGAGCCAGCCAGGCGCTCAAGCCCACAGGGACAGAACCATCGTCCCTGCTAGGGTGCCCCTCCCTACACAATGGCAGACTATATGGGTGATCTGATTACAAGAACCACATATATTCCAGAAATTTGGAATCCAAAAAAAGCCAAAATAAACCATACCCATGTACACTTTTCTTTTTTTTTTTCTTTTTTTTTTTTTTTACCAACTTGAAAGCAGGTAGCCTACCATATGCTGTCAACTACTTTATTCTTAACTTCAGACTAGGAGCATAGTCTTGTGCCATTGACACATTTTCTATAAAGCTACTTTGTAACATTGTCCTCTATTCCAGAATCAAACACACCCACAGCAGTGCATTTAACCAATCCCCTATGGTTGAACATTTAGGTGTTTCCAACTTGGAAGGAGCGCTGCAGTGAGCAGCGGGCGTCGCACCTGTGCTCACCTGCAATCCTTTCCTCAGGACCACGTGCCCCAGGTCAAAGCTGGGGCTCCAATCCAGGCAGGAGAAGAAGGTGGGAGTCCATTCCCTGCCTTGTTTCCTTTGTGCTGGGCAGCTCTGAGTGAGCCTCAAAGGCCCCAGCACCCCCTCCCCACGCCTTCCTCAGGACTGCACTCGGCAGACTTAGAGAATCTTATTTTGGCAAGTTTTGACATTCTCACGAAGTCCTTTTTGTGGATTCAAATATACTTGTCTAAAAGCTACACGTGGTGTTTGGCATTTCACATCCTCCGGGTGATGTCTGGATGACTTGCGATCTGCAGCAAGTGCGGCACCGCTCTGAGCTCCAGGTTCCTGCACTGTGCTGTGAGGGGGTGAGATGGTCTCAGGGTTCCTCTCGGTCCCATCCCACAGCGAGGCTCTGTAAGTTCTGGGCAGTGTTGAAGAGGGGGAAACATGGGCTCTGAAGTCTAGCCGCCTGCCTTGGAACCCCAGCTTTGCCCAGCACTGTGTGATCTCCAGAAGCTTCCTTGACCTCTCTGAGCCTCAGCTTCCTCTTCTATAGAACAGGGATGTTATGGTTTGCATATGAAATGTCTCCCAGAAAAGCTCATGCATAGAAATTCAGAAAATGTTCAGAGGAGAAATAATTGAATCAGGACTCTAACCTCATCGGTGGGTACATCCATCGATGGATTAATAATTTGAATGGAGTCAGGTGTGGTGGCGCACGCTTGTAATCCCAGTAGTTGGGAGGCTGAGACAGGAGGATCGCAGTTTCACGGCCAGCCTCAGCTACTTAGTGAGGTCCTCTGCAACTTAGTGAGACCCTGTTTCAAAATAAAGATTAAAAAATAGGGCTGGGGGTATAGCTCAGAGGTAGAACGCCCCTGGGTCCAATTCCCAGTACCACAAAAAAAATGTAATGGACTTACTGGGTGGTAACTGTAGGCAAGTAGGGTATGGCTGGCTGGAGGAGATGGGTCACTGAGGGTATGGCCTTGGGGACTCTGTCCCTGGCCCCGTCCTCTCTTGGCTCTTTGCTTCTGACTGCCCTGAGCAGCTTCCCTCCACCACACCCTGCCACCAAAATGTTTCTGCATTAGAGTAGACCAACCATGGACTGAACCTCTGAAACCCTGAGCCAAATAAACCTTTCCTCCTCTAAGTTGTTCTTGTCAGGTATTTTTGTCACAGCGACAAAAAAAGCTAACTAATACAGTGGATAACAGTAGTGTCCACATCACAGACATGTCAGCATTATAAATGACATCATCTCAGCCACTTCTTGAACCTGGCGCCTGGTTCACAGCACAGTACGTGCTCAATAGATCTACTTTCATTATGATGATAAGACTAAGTCTTTCAGACTCTTCAGCTCATTGGCCACAGTGATAATGTCGGTAATGTCCCTGTTTTATCAATGAGGAATCTGTCTCAGAGAGAATGGAATTGGTCTCATAGCATATGGTCAGTTCAGGGCATGACCAGGCTGTTCCACACCTCTGACTCCCACTCCAGTGCTCTCTCCATCTGGAAGGCGGGCCCCCAGAGGGTGGCCCAGCCCCACAGTAGCTCTGGGGTCAGGGGAGACCCCATGGCTGAGAATGGAGTTCGTGGCTCCTCCATCCCCCCTCCCTATATTTGACCCCCTGGTCTCCTGCAGAGGGGCCTCCTTGGCTGGGACAAAAATACCTGACAAGAACAACTTAGAGGAGGAAAGGTTTATTTGGCTCAGGGGTTCAGAGGTCCAGTCCATGGTTGGCCTGCTCTAAGGCAGCACCCCTGGCACATCAGGCTGCCAAAAAACAAGGCCAGAGCTGGGAGCCAGCAGAGTCAGAGCAGCTCATGGACTCAGTGTCAAAAAAGGTGAAACTCAAAGGAGCAGTTTCCTCCCCAAATGAAAGATCCACAGCCACCTGGTGGTCCAGGGTGGCCCAGCAGCAGAGGCATGGAGGGACTGGTCACCCTGTCCCCACAGTGCCCGTGGGTGGCCTCATCAGGGGTGGGGAGCTGGCCTGACCTGACATTCAAGGCGGCCTTCCAACTCTCCCATCCAAAACTCCATTCTGGGATCCCTGTTCCACGAGCCCTGGAAATGCTAGAGTCCTCCCACACCCCAGGCTTTTTTTTTTTTCTTTTCTTTTTTTGGTACTGGGGATTGAACCCAGGGGTATTCTACTTCTAAGCTACTCCCCTGAACCTTTTTATTTTTTTATTTTGAAACAAAGTCTCATTAAGTTGCTGAAGGTCTTGCTAAGTTGTTAAGGCTGACCTCAAACCTGCGATCCTCCTGTCTTAGCCTCCCATGTACAGGGTACCACCATGCCGGGCCACACCCCAGGCTTTACCTGCCCCAGATTGTTCAAGCCTTGCTGGGGGGAGAGCAGGGGATTTGCAGCAAGCATGTGGCCCGCCTCAGTGCCCATCCAGTGACACCCCACCCATCTCAGCCTTCCTCGACCCTGGAAACCTCATCTGCTCTGGGGACCTGGGTCAGCCTGTAGTTTCCAAATCCTCGGCTTTTCACCAAGATCTTCCCATCCTCCTCTCCGCCTGCACTCATACACCCAGGCTTCCGTTTTGATGGCCCAGAGGCAAGAAGCGACACCTGACTCCACTAGTCACCCTTCCCACGGCAGCGAATGTTCCCGGTCCAGCTGCCCTATAAAGAGAGAGGAAATGCCAGGGCAGGAAGGAAGATTAATATTTCAGAAAGAAAGCCATCTGGCCATATAATTTTACATTTATTCTTATGACCAATTAATCTTTGTCTCCCTTAGACCATAAATTCCATGCGGGCAGGACCTTGTCTGATTTGGCTCGCCGTCCCACCTCCGGTGTCGACGATGGGGCCTGGAATGCGGATGAGATGAAGGAGGAGAGATGGCCTTTCGCCTTCCCTGGGCTTTCTCGGGGAGCTCAGAAAGGACCCCAGAAGCAGAGGACTGACGCGGGTGAACTGGCTCTGTGGTTGCCAAGCCAGGGTCTATGAAGGCACTTGTGTGAATCCTGTTGGCAAGATTTTTAAAAGTCTAATAAACTCAACCTTCACCCCTCCCTGGAGAATCCTCGCTAAGATGGCGGCGCATTTAATCATGCCCAGGGTCATAACAACCGTCTGGGGACTCTGCTTGGCTGTGGGTGACATCGCAGCCCCCCCGGCCCAATTCCATTTGACATGCGCAGGACTGCCGGTGCCTACATTGCTCTCAACAGGTGTGCAAATGTGTTTTGCAGCAGGGCGTAGTGCACATGGTTACCACACGATCCAGGTGAGCCGTGGTGGGGAGAAGGTTTAGGGCTGTGTGCCACACCTGCTCGTCGCCCCTCCAGAGCCAAGCTCCACCCGTGAGCATGTGCCCAAACCACTTTCTTCGGGGTCAGGAAGTGCGCCCAGCGAAGAAGGAAGGAGAGAAGGGAGATGGGAGCAGCAGTCACCCCACTGGATCCTGGGGAGGACCCCAGGTAAGAGCCCAAGGCTCCACGGGGAATACAAGGGCACTTTCCTTCCAACTGGGGCTGGGTGTGGTGGTGCACACCTGTAATTCCAGCGAATGGGGAGACTGAGGTAGGAGGGTTGCAAGTTTGAGGCAGCCTGGGCAACTTACCAAGACCCTGTCTCAAAATTTTTAAAAAAATTTTTTTAAGGGTTGAGGATGTGCCTCAGTGGTAGAGCACTTGCCTAGCATACGTAAGGCCCTGGGTTCCATCCCCAGCACCACCAAAAAGAGAGAGACAGAGAAAGAGAGGAAGGAAGGAATGAATGAACTAGAGATGAAATTCAAAAGGCTTATAAAGGTATATTCAAGGAAAATCAAGTCCCCTCTCCCCTATTTGCCTCCCTAGAGGCAGCCTTTGCTCCGGACTCTAGTGATCTGGGTACTGTCAACACCTTCATAAGCAAAAACACGCAGATATCCACGTGGTCTGTTACATAAATAATAGCATCTTACACATTGCTCTGCACCCACCAGCCTCTCAGCCGTCGCCCCGTAGGGTATGGACAGCTGCTTCTTTCTCTTGGCTGGGTGGTATCCACTGCCGGTCAAGCTGTCACAAAGAGAGCTGCATGAAGTCATAATGTTGTCTAAGATACATTCCAAGGAGCTGAATCTCAAAGAATTCACGTATTTTTATAACTTCAATAGATAATATCAAATTGCCCTCCACCGAGGTGGTAACAGCATAGTTTGAGAGTACCTATTTCTCCACACCATTTTCAACTCAGTATATTGTTGTATTTTTGAATCTCACTCAATCCGATGGATAAAAATGGTATCTCTGCCTACTTTTCATTTGCATTTCCCTCATTATGGGAGAAAATGAGCAGCTTTGCATAAACTTTAGAGCCATTTGTTGTTTCTTTTCTACAAACTGTCCATTTGTAACCTCTTCCCACCTTTCCTTTTTTGGGTTTTTTCTTATTGATTTGGAGGGGATCTTTATATATTAAGGAATTTAGCCTTTGTCTGTGATAGGAACTTCAAATATGTTTCTTGGCTTTTCATTTGTCTTTTGACTCTGGTTATGGTATTTATTTCCATGCAGATTTTTAAAAATTTCATCACATGTACTGATGTGGACTTTGTGGCGTTTCTGAGGTTTTGCTCATATTTAGGAACCCTTAGTGTTTAACCTTGATCCTCACTGACTGCACGTTGGTTTCTGACCTGAGCTTTCCTCCCGACTTTGACCTACTGCCAATGCTAGCATCTGTTATCAGCATTCAGTCTGACCCCTGAGACCTCGCCGGAATGATGGGGGCCAGAGATGATGGATGGAGGAGAGGTGGGCCGAAGAGGGGGCAGAAGCAAAAGGAGTCCCCCCCAAACCCTCGGCTGGCAGATTCCAACATGGCTCCCTCCTCCACCACAGCTGAGCAGAATTTCTATCTTTATTAATCAAATAACAAATTTAATTAATTACCTTAAATTGCTTTAATTGAATCTAGAACGAGAGCGTGGACAAAATCCCGGGAAGTAATGAACCCCGGCATTTCCAGCATCTGGAGTTGAAATGATCTTTAATTTCAATTTGGGAACAAAAATAATGTGGCTGTGGTGAGCCCTTTCCCCAGCCCGCCACCCGACACCGGTGGCACGTCCCACGGCGCTGGCAGGGCCGGCACCCTCTTCCCTGTCGTCCTCTACAGCAGTGTCCTTTCTGCCTCAGATTATCTCTACCTGGAGACAGGTACAGACCCCCCCACCCCGGCAGGTGTTCTCTGAGCACTGGGGCACCAGGGGTCTGGAGCACACACGGCGCAGAGAGAGGCACACACGTCAGCAGCAGCCCGGTTCTCAGGAGCCAGGATCAGCCCTACCTCTGCGCCGCCACCCCATCCCTCTGCCAGGAACGCCTTTCCCTACCCTTTCCCGCTGTCGCATCCCTGCCTTCAAGGCCAGTCCAAATGTCCCTGACAAAGGAAAGCGAATCTCTCTACAGAAAGGCCTTAGAGAGGCAGAGTCTCTCATTCTTATTCTGCTGGTTATTATTTTGTATTGCTGTTTTATTATTAGTCTTCTCTGCTGCAGATCTCTGTTGGCCATCCTTTTGTTGTGCCATGCTCCTGCTCAGATGCCTACAGTGGCTCCCTGTTACCTGGGACCTCAACTTCAAACACCACTTCGTGACTTCTGCGAGCTTCCAAAACTTGGCCCACAAGGGTCAGGCAGCTTGCCCAACATGCACTGTGCCCTGGGAAATTCACTAAACTTTTTCAAACCTTCATTTTCTCCTCTGTAAAGTGGACACGGTGATTCCTACCTTAGAGGACTGCGCTCAGGATACAGTGAGAGATGTGGGAGGCCCAGCACTGTGTCCGGCACCTCAGCAGCCCTCAGGGAGTGTGAATGCCCGGCCCATCACACCCCCGGCCCTCCCTCCAGCTTGCCTCTACTCTACCCAGGCCCGGGCTTTGCCACTCTGGAAACATGTATTTTTTAATTTCCTACCTCCATGACTGTTCACACTGTTCCCTCTCCCCACGCACCCCTCAAGGTGGAACAAGTACCCTCTCCCTACTTCACTGCTCCCTGCTTCAGAGTCCCTGTGCCATCTAAGGAGGCTCTGGCAGAAGTCTGTCCCAGGAAGAGGCACGTGGTCTCACTCCCCAGGGATGAGGGACAGCAGGATTTCAGGCTGAGAGCACCTGCTGCATCCTACACTGCCCGGACAGCCCCCCACCTCCAGCGTCCCTGCTGCAGCATCGAGGAGTGTCTCTTCTCCACCCATCTCCTTCAAGAGAGACAGTCACTCTCCAGCCAAGCCCCTCCATGTGTCTCTTTAATCATAATCCTCCTGAAACCTTGAGAACCAGCTTCCCTGCCAGGAACATTCCAAGTCGGTCTAATCCCCGGAACCACAGAAGGGTGAGACACTCCCAGGGAAGCCTCCCCCTTTCCCGTCTCCTTCCTGCTCAGCTCCCGCAGACCGGGCATCGACCCTCCCGTGCACCGATGGGGGAAGTGGGTCCCCAAAGGGAGAAGCAGCCACCCAAGGTCATAGCCACGCAGTGCATCAGGCAACAGGACAGAAGATGTGGCGATACACCGTCACCAGGAGCAGCCCGAGACGCAGAGGAAGCATCGGATCTGAATGATCAATAGGGGCCTGGCCAGGCATCGGCAGCCCCTGTTCCCACCAGGGCCAAGGGTTAGCCCCAGACCCGCACCTCAGAGCAGGGTGAGTATGGCTCCTGCCCCCACCTGCATTCTGGTGGCTTCCCGGGTCTGCCCTCACGTAGGACCACAAACCAAGAGGCTTAAATAGGTGCTCTACGGTTCTGGGGGCAGAAGTCCAAAATCCAGATCTGAGCATGGCCACACTGCTCTGGAGCTCTGGGAAGGCCTTTCCTGCCTCCCCAGCTTCCGCCGGCTCCAGGCTCGTGGCTGCATCGCTCCAGTCTGTGCTGGGGCTTCACGCGGCCTCTTCCTCTGGGTCGCTGTGTCTCACATCTCCTCTCCTTTCTTTTACAAAGACACTAGTCCTTGGGTTAGGACCCGCTCTGGACCCAGGACAATCTCCTCCCAAGATCCTTAACTCAATGACATCTGCAAGACCCTGTTTCCTAATCCATTCACATTCCCAGGTGCGGGGTTAGGACTCGAGCGTGTCTTTTTGGGAAACGTGATTCCACCGTTATTCCTGATGACCATGCCGCCCATGCCCCGGCGCCATTGCCTCTGGGGCAGATCTCTTCGGTTTTGCCCAGGACTTTGGGGGCCTCCGCCTGGGGAGCTGCCTGTTTGTCCCAGCCCTCTGGCCCTCTCAATGTGGCCCAGCCCCTCTCAGACCCTCCCTGAGGCCCATTCTTAGAGGGGCCTAGGAATGTTCTCTAAGAGAAGCATGATGGGACCTCCAAAGCCAGCCCCTGGTGCCAGGGAGACAGGATTCCATTCCCAGATCAGCCATTTGCCAAACTTGTGACTTGAGATAACATTCTGTGCCTCAGTTTCCCTCCAAATTGGATTGTCTATTGTATTAGAAATAGCACAGTAGATGGTTTGGCAGGGAACACAGTAGGTTCTCACAGTAGATAGTCACCAGTGCACCCCATCATTCCTCCCTACAGGCCCCCTCCAAGGTGCTCAGGAAACCCCTTTTCTTCATAGCTATTGCCACTATTCCCCTTTTACAGACAAGAAAACCCTCTGATAGTAGACCCCGATTCGCTCCAAAGTGGGAGAGCCACCCACAGTGAGGAACAGAATTGGGCTCCCCATGCCTGGAGCTCATCTTGAGGTCTGTTTATTTTGCCTCTCTCCACCCTCCCTCCCTCTACACAGGAATGTCATTTCCCTGGTCACACCATGGCATGGTGGCATTAGAACAAATGCCGAACCCACATTACGGTCTTCCACTACATGTCCCCACCCAAGCCTCAGGGAGGCAGGACAGATGTCATCATGGTTCTTATAGCCACCGTGCAGACAAAGCTGAAACTTAGAGAGGAAGGATCTGGCACCTAAGAGCTCACCAGCGTGTGCCCGCAAAGCCCAGGTCCTCTGGTGGGCACCTGGTGCTCCATCCATTACACTATACAGCCCAGAACTGGGCCACTCACAAAACAGCGAAAACTATGATAATGAGTAATGTGCAGTATTGTCACAACCCTGAGAGTTAAAATGCCTTTCATCCGCATTGGATGCATGAGGAAACTGAGGCTTGAAGAAGATCAGAGAGTCAGGATTTGAACCCAGGGCTCTGTGTCTGCTCCGAGACGTCCAAAGGCAGCTGCACGTGTGGCAACTGCAGTTGACTCAGCGCCTGCTATGTCTGGAATGGTGGTGAACCGGCCCTGAGACTCGCCCAGTCTGAGAGAGGAAGTGAGCGACACGAGCAGATGCCAGGACCGTTCGAAGGAGCAGCACAGCCCCTGCCTGCCCCGAGAGCTGAGTGCAAAGCCGCCCGAGTAGAACATCATGCCCCACCGCAGCCCCACCCCGAGATGGTCCATCTGGGGCCAGGGCGGGGCAGGGAAGTGGCTTCGATGGGGCTGTGGCCCGGGGGGCTGCTCCAACCAGGGACTGAGGCTGGGCGCCGAGGTGAGCACTGGCCATCCCGGCAGAGGGAGCAGGTGCCACAGCCTCTCCCTGTTCCCTGGCAAACCCTGCCGTTTATAAATAGTCGTACTTGCTGGGAGCCCGAGCAAGCGGTGGAAGCTTCTGCATCTCTGACTGACAGACAGAGCCAGGCCCATCTGCCCGGGGCTGTGCAAGCTCTCATCACACCGCCTCCCTGCCGGCAGCCCCCCACCTCCTGGGTGTCACTGCACACAGGACACGGCATCCTGGCAGGCGCTGGCTCCATGTGGCTGGTGGTGCATGGGTGTGTGGGCCCTTGGGGAAAGTAGCCAAGTAATCAGAAAGGGCTTTGAAACATACTGATTCTGGAGGTAGTGAGCTCCTGGTCCCTGGAGGCATTCCAGGGGGAGCTGGGTGACCATGTGACAGGCGTGCAACAGCCAAGCTTCGGGCTCTGAAACATGGTGCAGGCAGAGGGAGAGGACTCGGCGAGGGCACATTTGGAGTGACATAGCCTGGGGACTCTCAGTGTCATGGGTGACTTAGCAAGACTGTGACCTCCTCCCAAGCTCTCATATGCCCAGGAAGCTCCCCTGCGTGGGCTCCTGGGACCTCAGCTTCATGCCCGAGCCAGAAGAGGCTTCGCCCACAGTGTGGGAGGTGTCACTCAGTTACTGCTCCCCGCTGAGCATTCATGCGCCTCCTACAGGGTGCCCCAGGGAGGCTTCCCAGGAGCATCCCAGTGCATCTGGTCCCTGGGGAATCCTTGTGAGAGAAGAGACCCTTCTCAACCTTTCCCCAAAACTGGAAGTTTAGGGAATCCTTGATCTTTAGGATCAGATGTGGGTGTTCTAAACTGACACGTAAGCTCCATGAGAACATCATGGTGGCATTTAAATAATTATGATCAAATGAATGAATAATATCAGGCTCGAATCTTTATATCCCCCACCTACTTGCAGGAAGCCTGAGTCACCATGGAGCACTCCCTCTGTCCTCTCTCTGAAGAGGCAGGGGACACTGTGTAATGCATTCCACCTCTGGGGTCAGACTTTCTGGGTCCAAGCCCTGACTCTGCCTCTTATCAGGTAGGTAACCCTGGGTGGGCTCCTCAATCGCCCTGTTTCATGAAGATACCATGAGAAGACTCCAAAATAACTTTCCTCTTCTCTATTTCTTTTCCTTTGTGGCACTGAGAATTGAAACCAACAGCACTCTGCCTCTGAGCTACATCCCCAGCCCTGTTTCAGTGTTTTTTTTTTTTTAATTTTGAAACAGGGTCTCACTAAGTTGCCCAGGCTAACCTCAAACTTGAAATCCTCCTGTCTCAGCCCCCCAAATACTGGGCTTACAGGCATGTGCCACCGCAGATGGCTTGGAGTAATACCTTTTAATTGTCCAGCATAGAGCAGGTACTCCATAAATGATATTTGCATAGTTATTATTGCTGTTTTCCAAACATTTGAGGTTCCCTTACAAGCACATGGTAAAATCCTACTTCTCTGCCTCTTGAAATTGGACATGGCCGTAAGATTTGCTTTGGTCAATGCAGGGAGACCTTGATGGAGGCTTTAACAGCACATGTGCAATTCCCGCACGTTCTTTCCCCTGCCTGGGCAGCCATGCAGCAATAGGACGCAACCACTGCCAGCCTCCTGGAATGAGGTAGGCCTGGGGCAGATCCCTCCAGCTTCCCCACTGTGGAGATGCATATGGAAGGCTGGAGAGATGGCCATGAGAATCCCTTCTGTCCCCGTCTGCACTCCCCTTTGCAAGGTGACTTTGCTACTCTTCCCTTCCAGAGATGAAATCCATTCCCACACTTTTTGACCTTCTCAGCCATGTGACTTGCTTTGGTCAGTAGGATATTGGCCAGCAGAGGCATGCAAAGAACTTGGCACATTGGAGTTTGGCTTTCTTCGCGACTGGGAACCCTTCTGCCTCCACTTGAACAAGCCTCCACTAGCTCCCTGGAGGAAGAAGGATCACATAGAGAAAGGCCTCACTACCCCCAGATATTGAGAGAGAGACCACTCTAAACCATCTAGCTCCTTCTGAGTTGGCACAGAACAGATCAACCACCACCCAACCCACAGAATCCTGAGAAGGATGGAACAGTTGTTCTTTTGAACCACTAAGTCTCAAGTGGTTTATATTCAGCAAGGGCTAATTGATACAATATAGCATGAAGGAGAAATCAATCTCAGCGCATGAAGCCAGGGATATTTGGGGATGTTTATTATTGCAGCAAAACCTACCCCATTCTGACTACTATGATATTTCCTTCTCCTTTCCCTCCAGGAAAAGGAGTACATTCCAATTAAGTTGCAAGAAATTTTATTCTTTAGGGTTTCCCTCTTGCTCAGCCATCCCCTCCCACTCAACCACTCTCCCGCCTCTTGGTCCAGGTAGAGTCCACTGCCCCCATCCATGCCCCTGGGGTCCTTCATGATCCTTCTCTCCCCAACCTCCTTTTCTGGACCAAACTCTGCAGGGTTGGCTGGGCCTTTGAGACAGTGTGTAAAAGGTGCCAGTGTTGTGACCCAGGTGTTCACCGTGGACCCTGGAGGTGAGACGAGCCAGCCTCAGCCCAGCCTCAGTCCCCCACCTTCACTCTCTTGCATATCACCTGGTTGCAAAGTGTGGTGAAGAAAGACGCTGGCTTCAGTGTGGGACCTGGGTTCAAATCCCAGCTCTGCCCTTCACCTCTTAATCCTGGCTCTGGGAAGATACTTTAACCTTGCTGAGCCTCAGTTTTCTCCTCTGTGAACTAGGTTCTCTCACAACGCTGTAAGAATTATAAATATGCTAAGTGTCCAGCACAGTGCCTGACATGCAATACACACATAAATGAATGGCAACTCATTCTCAAGTTCCAGCCTCACCATTGACTGGCTGTGCACCCCTGGGCAAGTCACTTGGCTCCTCTGAGTCTTGTAGTCTCTTCCTCTGTAAAATGGGGGTTCAATTGTCTTTTTGACAGTGTCAATGTATGGATTCAAGAGGAAATTTATATAAAGTGCATGGTATGTTATAAATTTCAAAGGAGCATTAGTTCTTTCTCTTCCTCTAGATGGAAAATTCCTTTGAGGAAAGAGGTCATGTTTTATTTCTGTAGCCTTCCTCCACTTATGCGAGCCCAGCAGGGGTGGAGGATGAACAGATCTTGTGCCTTCAGGTCCCCCCAGTCCAGAGATGGCCTCTGTGCTCACTCACCTCAGAGAGAGGTACCAGATTCTATGGGGTAGACCCAGCAGTGTGGCGGCTGTGGGGAGGCCTCCGTGAGCATCTCCTGCCAGCCTCCCCTCCCCCTCCCTCCCCCTCCCTCTCCCACAAGCACGCTCCATGGCTTCTGGAGAGCGGTTTCCATGGAGATAGCATTTTAAAGTTTTCTAGGAGCAGAACAGGAATAATTTTCTACCTTCTCCTCCTCCGTGGCAATCCGGGGGAAAAAGGAGCTTATTTCAGATAAAGGGTGGGGTGCGGGCAAGGAGGCCAGAGCGACCTTTACATTCATCACCTGATTGGAGAAGGTCACGCAGGAACCCTCACTCCCAGTCCCACTGTCAACCCCTGGGGTCCCGGGCCTTTGGTCTTCGTCCACCTTGGCTTGGATGAAGGGGCAGGATGGGGGAGGGTAATGGAGCAGAGGAAAGAGAAGAAAATAGAGAGAGCCTGGGCAAGCTGATGTGTGCCCAGTCACACACGTGTGTCTTCTCATGACCACAGAGGCCGTAGGAAGCCTCCCCTCCCTGCTGGGGAAGTGATGCTTTTTGGTGGAGAAAAGCTGGGTGTCTGTAAGCTGGCTGTGGCCCAGGATTGAGAATCAATCTCCATGTTAAAACTGCTGAATTGGTCTGTTTTCCATTGCTAATAACACAATGACACTGACTGGGTATGCTATAAAGGAAAGAGGCTTATCTTGGTCCACAGTTTATCTGGCAATGGTTTCTTTGCTCTCAGAGACCCAAGGTGGCGCAGGTCATCATGGACAGACAGGAACACCTGTGGATCTTCTGGTCTTGCTCCCTCTTCTTATAGAGCTGCAAGTATTCAATCACAGGAGCTCTGCTCTGATGACTTTATTTAATTCCAATCACCCCCCCCCAAAGGTTCTACTTCCAAACACCACAGTCAGATTAAATTTCCATACTCTTAATTTAATCACAATGGAGATTAAACTTTAACACATGAGCCCTGGGGTGGGGGGGGGGACACCCTGAAGCCATATCTAAAGTAGAGCAATGACCTTGTAGGTATCTCAAAATCTACCCCCTGAGAGAGGTTCCGCATGGGCTGAAGTACTGCACCCACAAAGTCCTCTCGTGACAGCCAACGCCACGCTGCAATGACGCGCGAGTGGGTCCCCAGCTTCCATTCCAGTGCCTACTGGCTTTGTCGTCCTCTGCCAAAAAGATGCTTTTACAGCCTCTCAGGGCAGGAACCCAAGCTAGAAGAGAGGCCACGCCAAGCTAGAGAGGGAGGCTCTGGGGTCAGCACCAGGGACAGCTCCCATGGCCACAGAAACCAGCAGAACTGAGTTACCAGACTCCTGGGTTCAAGTTCTCACTCTGCCCCAAAAGAGAATATTACCTTGAGGTGTTTATCTTGACCTCTCTGAGCCTCAGTTTCCCCATCTGGACCTTTAACCCTTTGGGTTTCCAAGATGAGCATCAACCCACACTCCAAGTGGGGCTCAGCTCAGCACACAAGGCACAATTCTCCTCCACTCTCTGTTTCCCTAAAAGAATAACTCAATGTGATTAAAATGTTCAGGTACTGAGGTCAGAGAGCCTGGCTCTGGTGCTACTAGCTGTGTGTCCTAGGGCAGATACATTACTTTCTCTGAGCCTTAGTTTTCTCCTTTGTAATGTGGGAATTCAGTCCCGCCTGCCTAGCACAGCTCATGTGAGATTTCAGTGGGAAAGGGCTTCTGAAGCCCTCTGCACATTCCCATCCACAGCGAGGGGCAGTTCAAGCCAGCCCCTCAGCTCTGCCTCCCCGTCTGAACTTGCTTAGGAAACTTCTCCAGCTGGGACATCTCTGAGCCACGGGCCAGGAGCGATGGTGGGCCTTTTCGTTGCATGCTACTTTTAAGAGAAATGGTGAGTTTGTCTCCATAAAGCTGATTCCTGACTAAGGCTATCTGACAGGGTCTTGGGCTGACCTCCACGCCTGTGGCCCTGGCTGGTCAGGCAGTGCGGTGCTAAATAAGAGAGGCCGTGAGTGGAAATCTAGAGCCCAGGAAAAAAGTATAAAGCCCTTCCTCCAGCTCCAGGTCTCTGGTCTACGATGTGCCTTTATTTGTTGATCTGAGGGGAGGATGAGCCTACAGGGCTTTCAGAGATCAAGTTTGGCCTCAACTTTGTAGCTGATGTGATGTGTGGCTTTGACCAACTCACTTCCCCTCTCTGCATTGCAGCCTCCATATCTGAAGAATGTGGGGCTTGGAGCCAATGGTTTCGAAGGTGCCTCCCGCTAATGCCTGTGTGGCGGCCCTGGCCCAGCCTGCAGCCTGTTGGGCCCCTGTGGAGACACATCCTAAACCCTGTCTTGCCCCCAAAGGCCTCCCATGGGGCACTGGGAAGATGACTGAGGAGCTCCGGGGATGCCTAGCACAAAGACCAGGGGCTTGGGAGGTCCCAGGAGAAGGGGCATAGCGGCTCTTCATCGCATGCTCTGCAGAGACCTCAGCAGGGCCACCATTGCCATGACCAGCCTGATCCCCAGGGCCCAGGTGAGCACAGCTGCTTCATAGGGAGTCTGGGGGTGGGGAGGACTACAATGAGGAGGGAGAAGTCACCTGACTTTCCCGAAATTTCCCCAACCTTCCCCCAGGGAAGGATTGGACAAGGAGGAGCCACCAAGGGCTTCAGCCTGCCAGCACAGCTGTTCTTATGAGTAAGTGGGCTGTCTGGAAAGGACAGAGCCTGTAAGACACACTCATTGTCCAGAATGGGCCAGGAGACTCTGGATTTGCATTATAAAAGCTCAGAAGCCAGGGTGGTGGCACACCTGTAATCCCAGTACTTGGGAGGCTGAGACTAGAGGATCACAGGTTCAAGGTCAGCCTCTGCAACTTAGTGAGAGTCTCAGCAACTTAGTAAGACCCTGTTTCAAAATGAAAAAAATAAAATAGAGCTGGGGGTATAGTTCAGAGGTAGAATGCCCCTGGGTTCCACCTTAGTACCACAAGAGTAAATAAATAAATAACGAATGAATGAGTGAATGAATAAGTAAATAAATAAATAAAAGCTCAGGATGCTTCTAGAGAGCAAGTGGTGTGGAGCAGACTGCGGGCTTGCGATCTCAGGCACACCCCTCAACCTCCATGCACCTCCGTTTCCTCAACTGTAAATGGGGATAAGACAGCCCGCCTCGTAGTCTGCACTCCGCCAACTGGTCCTTATGTCACCCTGTCCGGTGGCGTGTGGGAGGCTCCTCTATCACCTTTACAGGCCCTCCTGTCCTGCTGCACAAATGAGGAAACAGAAGCGCACAAAATGGACATGTCTGGCCGGAGACCATGCCGTGGGGAGGGTCGGAGCCAGACCTGGAACTGGATCTCGAGCTGCCCCTTCACCGTGCGCGCTCCAGGAGCACATCCGAGTGTTCCCGAAGCCCGGCTCCTCTCGTCAAGCCGGGTTCTCATAACCGGCACTATCACCCCTTTCAAATAAGTCATCTCAGCCTGAGAGAGGACGCCATGGGGCCCGCTGCCTCACTCGTGGACAGGACAGCTCCACTCCGCTCCCGGAAGGCGCTGGGACCTCAGGCAAGCCCCTGTCCCCGAGCTGGAGCCGAGTGCCAGGCTCCACGCGTCCTCACTGCCATCCCTCTGAGGGACGCAGGCCTGCGCCTGGGAGCGCAGGGCTGGGAACAGTGACCCCTCAGAGCTCAGCCTCGCCCCAGCCTGGGGTCTCAAGCACCAGCAGGCAGGTGTCCCCCACCCCCACCCCAGAACCTATTCTGAGCCACTTGTCTCTTGGAGAGCCCTGGACCGTGTGGTTCTGTGGCTTTGGCAAGAACCTTTCTTTTTTTAATGAAAAAATTATTGGGGCAAATCATTCTTATAAGAAATGGATGTCAGCCTGAGTCTGTAGAAAAGTGTCAGCATGCAGTTGATGTAAGACTTGGTGTTTTAATTATAGCGATGCCCTCCATCTCTGTCCCCAGTCCCAGCCCCGCCCACCTGCTGCGGTGGCCAGGGGCGGGAGAGGTCTGTGTTCTGGAGCTTCCCAGGGACCTGGGACAGCCCTTACCCATCAGATGATCTGGTCTCCAACTTTCCAAGGTCAAGCTCCCGCAGCCCCTGCAGAGTATAACATTTGCAAAAGCCACAGTTGGGAAGAGAGTCAGATATCACCATATTCAACCCACTCATTTATAGTTGGGAAAGTCAAGGGACTCTAATTATAACACCGATGCCAGATCCTTTTATATTTATTCATTTGTTTATTTATTTATTTATTTAATTTTGGAACTGGGGGTTGAACCCAGGGACATTCTACCTCAGAACTACACCCCTAGTCCTATTATATTTTTTGAAACAGTGTCTTGCTGAGCTGCTAAGGCTAGCCTCAATCCTGCAATCCTCCTGTCTCAGCCTCACAAGTACTAGGATTACAGGTATGTGCCACTGTGCTGGGCTCTTACATTTTATTATATGACCCACCCTGCAGAGAAGGGGCAAGAGTGACAGCTCTGCTTAGGTGCCAAGCACTGGACTGAACACTTTTATAGATCCTACCATTGGGGTATCACCCCATCTTACAGATGTGAAAATTGAGGCTCAGGAAAGATGAAGTAACTTGCCCAGGGTCACACAACCAAGCTAGGATCCAGCTCTGCAGGCCCCAAAGACCAAGCCCTCCCTGTGGAAGGGTCCTAGAGAGGGCCTCCCTCCTAAGCAGATAGGAGGTCTAGGGTCAAACATACTAGCTCCCTACTGGGGCCACCTGGGTATAACCTACTGTCTGTTGGCTTAGCGATACCACCTTTCCCAGAGGTGACGTGTACACTTTCTGCTGTTTCTGTTTTCTTATATGATCTACAGATTTTAAATGATTCAAGCAAGATCCTTAATGTTAAATGTCAGGTCAATCCCAGATACACCCAGAGATGTTTCAGGACACCTGGGCCAGTCACCAGGTGGGGGTGAGATTATTAGGTGAGGCTCAAAAGGACATATTAGGGGTGCAGTGCTCTCAAGGGCTTGCTCCTCCCCCTCATCACCTGACACTTGTCCTGGCTGTGGTGGTGGAGGGCAGAAAAATGTTTCAATGGGGAAAGACTTTGTTGACTTTCAGAAACATTGATCTAAACATTTGATTCTTAAGAACCTCCTCTGTGCCAGGCCGGGTGGTGCACACCTGTAATCCCAGTATTTGGGGCTGAGACAAGAGGATTGAAAGTTCAGGGCCAGACTCAGTAATTTAGCAAGGCCCTCAGCAACTTAGTGAGACTCTGTTTCAAAACAAAAAAAGAAAGCCGGGTGTGGTGGCACACGCTTGTAATCCCAGTACTTGGGAGGCTGAGACCTGAGGATCCGGGTTCGCAGCCAGTCTCAGCTACTTAGTGAGGCCCTCGTCAACTTAGTGAGACCCTGTTTCAAAATAAACAATAAAAAATAGGGCTGGGGGTGTAGCTTAGAGGTAGAATGCCTCTGGGTTCAATCCCCAGTACAACACACACACACACACACACACACACACACACACACACACACACCCCTCCTCGGTATTAGATTTAAAACACCTCTAGTGTTACAGTTTGGATTTAAAATAGTCCCCCAAGCTTCTGTGTTAAGCTATGCAGCCAGGTTCCAAGGCAGGGCATGGCTGGAGGTGGACCCCCAGGGGCATGGTCTTGGGAACTCTAGAGACCCCTTGCCTCCTCTGCTTCCAGCCGTCAAGATGTAGGGGTGCTGTCCCTCTGCCACATGCCCTGCCACCATGATGCTGGCCAACCATGGTCTGAAACAGCAAGCTCAAATAAACCTTTCTTCCTCTAAGTTGTGCTTGTCAGGTATTTTTGTCACAGCAACAAGAAAAACTGGCTAAAACACCTGGCCTGATCCCTAGGTATCCACAGCATCTTCATGTCGATCAAATTCCTGCAAATTTCACTAGCAGCCTCTGACTCTGTCTAACTGCACTGCTCTGGGATCCCAGAGTCAGCTATAGATGGTTGGGAGCAGCAGGAGGCTATGGCATCTTCCTTTATGCTGATGTGGTATGGGGACCTCACCTCTACCTAAAGTGTCCCTCATTCGGAACAAGAATGGTTGAAATTACAACTGGGCAGTTGGCTACTGTGATGGACAGCATCACCCCCCACACACACATACACACACACACAAACCCCACTAAAAAATTCATATGTTGACTTTCTAACTTCTGGTCCTTCCAAATATGACCATATTTAATGATAGAGTATTTTTTTTTAACCCAGGGGTGTTCTACCACTGAGCTATATTCCTGGCCCTTTTCAGTTTATTTTGAGATAGGTCTTGCTAAATTGCCCAGGCTGGCCTCAAACTTGTGATCCTCTTGCCTCAGCCTCCTCAGCACCTGGGATTACAAGTGTGTGCCTTTGTGCCAGCAAAGATGGAGTCTTTAGAGAGGTAATTAAGTTAAAATGAGGTCCTTAGGGTGGCCCCCAATCCCACAAAACTGCTGTCCTTATAAGAAGAGGAAATTTGAGTATGCAGAGAGAGTGATGCAGAGAGAGGAGACAGCGGGAAGACGGCCAGAAGCCAGCCCCCAGCACCTTGACCTGGGACTTGCGGCCTCCCTTGCCCTCTTGCCACCCTGCCTAGCTGTCTCCTCCCCCCCCCCTGGGTATTTACTGGCATCAAAAAGTGCATAATGGGATGGAGAGGTTGTATGACCCTTTCATTTAATTAATCTATTTATTTCTTTTTGGTACTAGGGATTGAACCCAGAGACATTCTACCTCCGAGCTACATCCCCAGCCCTTTTCACTTTTTATTTTGAAAGAGGGTCTCGCTAAGTTGTCCAGGGTCTCACTAAGTTGCCGAGGCTGGCCTCAAACCTGCAATCCTCCTGTCTCAGCCTCCTACTTACTAAGATTAGAGGTTTGCACCACTATGCCCAGCTGGGTGAGCCTTTTAATGTTTAGGGCTAAGATGAGCAAGACTGGTGGCGGGGGGCGGTTCTCCCTCCAAGCTGCCCAGTTCTTCAATACCAAAGACATTTTGAGATTACAAGAAGCTACATTTATAAACCATGTCCCCCCAGTCAGTGAGCAAGCCAGTTTTCTGGGATTCAGAATGCATTGTCCATAAAAACAATATTTGCAAAAGAAAATGGGTTCCCAGGCTAAGCCTGTTTGGGATATCACAGAGCTCGGAGACTTTCTATGCCCTGGAGAACAACAGAATTTGATGCAGCCTCAAAACTAACCTTTAACTTCTGCAGAAAACCCACAAGGACCACACCACAGTGAGTGGGGGGTTCCCGCACTGGGTTGCAGAGCTCAGAGGAAGGCGGAATGTGCTAGAAGAGACAGGGGGATGAGCGGGGGCCCGCGGTGGCGACTCTGAGGGGACTTCTGGGACTCCTCAAGGGCTTTTGAGGCTGAGCACTCTTGTTCTTCATTATGTCTAATTTCTCTTCAGAACGCACGGTCCCCTCAGTGTCTGCGCGCCACGGCCAGGCTGATCAGCCATGATTGGGGTCATTTGTTGGGAAGAGAGAGTATGAGGGAGGACAGAGGACACAGGAGAGGGGACGTGACTGCGCAAAAGTGGCGGCAAGAAGAGGGCTGAGGGGTGTCATTATCGGCACAGAGGCGCTGGTTGATGGATTGGCACTCGAATCTTTCCTGAACATTCTAGCCAGGGCCCGGGCACGGCAAAGGGCTCTGAAGTCACACATCCCGGCTTGAGTTCTGGTTTCGCCACATACTGGCTGTGTGACTTTGATCAAGCGATATAACGTCTCTGTGCCTGGGTCGCCTCCTTGTTAAATGGAATTGTCGTAGTACCCAGCTTACTGAGCGGTTGTGAGTATTCAATATTCACATGAAGTAATGCTTGTAATTCCAGTACTTGGGGGGCTGAGACAGGAGGATCGTAGGTTCGCGGCCAGCCTCAGCAACTTAGCAAGGCCCTCCACAACTTAGTGAGACCCTGTTTCAAAATAGAAAATAAAATAGGGCTGGGGGTGTAGCTCAGAGGTAGAATGCTCCTGGGTTCCATCCCAGTACCACAAAAAAAAAAAGAAAGAAAGAAAAGGAAGGGAGGAAGGGAGGAAGGGAGAGCCTGGAGCTCAAGCAATAAGGGTTACTTGGGGCTGCCGTTAATGTCTCCCCCTCACCAGTTCAACTCATATCCCAACTTTACCCCAAAGAACAGACATGGAAGACAGAAAGGAAGAGGGAAGGATGGGAGACAGCTTGGGCCAGGGGAGATGTCCCATCTCTGTCTGAAAGAGACAGCCCCGCCTCGTGGAGTGGAGAGGCCAGCTGTCCCCTGCCTGACCCTGGTCAAGGTCGGGCTTCCCCTCCTGGCCCTGACCTGCCTGTGGCCACCCAATAAGAAGCCCCAGTGTCCCAGCCCATCACAGGTGCCCCATGGGCCCTCTCGAAGGGGGCCGGGGCTGGGCCAGCCCTCTGTGGTCTGAGGGGAGGGGCTGCAGGAAGGAATTGAAATTCTCAGAGAGGAGCTTGGAGAAGCCAGAACTGATGTTTTCATTCCAATTAATTATCCTTTTAGAGCAGCCTGGCTGCAGAGCCAGGAGGAGAGATTCATTTATATTAAAATCAGCCCCGGCCCCTCTCCCAGGACTCTAGCCTGCTTGCGCATACCATGGAGCTGTGGAGCATGGACCAGGAAGGGGCAGGGTGCAGCGGCCTTACTGCCCAGGATGCCGGGGAGCCTGGGCCTGCTTGCTTCTCTCTGAGAAGACCCTGCCCTGCAGGTGCCAATGAATTAAGTGCTGGTGACAGAGGCTTGGACCTCACTCAGTGGCTTTGAGGATACGGTTTCTACATGGAGAAGTGACTGGGAGAGGCAGAGGCTGGTGGCCCAGGAGCCTGCCCCCCCTTCTCGCTCCCCTCCCCCAGCATCATGCCTCCCCCAGGCACTTCCAGAGGGTTAAGGTTAGGGTTAAGGTGATGGGGAGGACTTCCAGGAGTGGTGGGAAGCCAAGTCTACAGGGTCGCCTGGAGCACTGGGGAGGCTCCGCAGGAATCCAGGTGGCTGGGGCAGGTGGCGCCCCCAGTGGAGGCGGAAGGAAGTGTTCAGATGCTGGACCCGGGGAGCGGCAGGTTTCCTGGTGGGCTTCCATGTGGAGTAGGGCAGGTAGAGCAGAGCCAGGGGCAGAGCGAGGGTTGTGACCTGGGCGCCTGGAAGGAGAGGGTTGTCACCTGAGATGAGGACAGCTGGGGAAGGGGCAGGACTGGAATGGGGGATAGTCGGGTTTGAGATGCTTGGACTCTTCACCTCTGGGCATGAGAGCCACATCAGCCGTTTCCATCTCTGCTCACTTCTCCAGGCTTCTAGATGTGGGCAGCGAGAGAGCCGGGCATCACACGGCACAGCCAGATCCACTGACTCCTCATCTAGTGCTCCCCCTCCTTTCCCATCTCACGTCCCCAAAGGGTCAGGTGTGTATGGGGGAGTCAGTGGTCCCCAGTGCTCTCCTCCTGGGCACTCTTTCCAACTCACCCTGCCTCAAGCCTACACATTTTTTTTTTTTTTTGCGGTACTGGGGATTGAACCCAGGGGCATTCTACCTCCGAGCTACACCCCCAGCCCTATTTTTTATTCTTTATTTTGAAACAGGGTCTCACGAAGTTGCGGAAGGTCACACTAAATAGCTGAGGCTGGCCGCGAACCCGGATCCTCCGGTCTCAGCCTCCCAAGTACTGGGATGACAAGCAAGTAAAATGGAATTGTCATAGTACCCAGCTCACTGGGTACTCACTGCGCCACCATGCCCTGCTACCAAGCCTACACCTACGACAAATCCATTGGAAAATGGCCTATCAACTAATTCATACTAAAATGAACATGATTGAGAAGGGAACAGCCTTAAGAGGCCACTGGATAATAGGGGATAATCAATAGTGATGACAATACTACCAATAATAACAATAAACATACTTACACTTAAATATTTTAAAGTGTTTTTTCTTTATCTCAAATTCAAATTTAACTGGGCATTCTATATTTTCATCTACTGAATCATCTACTAGACCCAGAGCAGGATCTGCTCCAGTCTGGGCCAAACTTCACAGTCTTTCAGGATGAGCCCAGCTCCCCAGATCTCTGGGTCCCCAAAGGATAAAGGAGCCAAGGTGTCCCTGACTCTCTCCCCTGACCCCCCTCAGCGTGACACTGCAGCTGTCCTGAGGAAGCCCTGGGGTCACGTTCCAGTCGTGTCTCCCAGAGCCCTTGGGCAAGCACGGGGCCCTGCCAAGCCAGGACCTGTGGCCGAAGCCCGGGCTTTAGAGCCCGCAACCCGCAGCCGAGCAGACCCATACATCACAGGCGGCTGGAAATCGAAACTCGTTTCTCAAGTTGATGCTCTGGCGGGCTCCGTCCCCGATTCAGGCAAAGTGGCATCTGGCATTGGGTATTCATCAGCTGTGCGCCCGCGTTCAGACCTGCAGAGCGAAGGAGCCCGCTCCCCGCTGCTGCCTGGAGCACCTACTGTATACCAAGCCTGGGACTGCCTGGCTGTGGGATCCAAGAACAAACCTCACAATTGCCACTTGAACCAGAATAACAATAGCCGCCATCTCGGGAGTGGGCACTTTCCACCGGCCTGACAAGACAAGAACTTCCCATGCAGCTGGGCATGGCGACCCATGCCTGTAATCCCAGTATTTGGGAGGCCGAGACACAAGGATTGCAAGTTCAAAGACAGCCTTAGCAACTTAGCGAGGCCCTCAGCAACTTAGTGAGATCCTGTTTCAAAATAAAGATTAAAATAGGGCTGGAGGTGTAGCTCAGAGGTAGACCTGGATTCAATCCCCTATATCACACACATAAAAAAAAAAAAAAACTTCCCATGTATTAGGTCATTTAACCTCCAGCCAGACCCTGAGGTTAAAGAATGGCATCCCAACTTTACAGATGAGAAAACTGAGGTCCAGAGAGATTAAATAACATAACAAAAGTCACACAGCTAGGAAACTGCTGTTCAGGGATTGAAACCAAGGCCCTAAATAACGCCAGATTCAGTTTCTCTCCCTCCCTCTATGGTCCACATTACAACAATTTTGGTCTGAGGTGCAGTCTTGCCCCCCTCCCCGGGTCTGATGTGTAATGAGCTGAAGGGACATCAGGGGTCACTGGGTCACCCCTTGACTTCCCTAGGAACTGCTGCAGCTTGAAGGGGCTGGGCAGGCAGAGCAGAGTGGGATCCTGTGGTGGGGGGAACCTTGCATTCTCCTTGGGAGGAAGAAAATTCTGCAGAGGACCGCAGACCCCAGGTGAGTGACCTCATGCCTCTGGCTAAGGCACCCGGGGCTCAAGATCCGGTCCCAGTGTCAGACTCCCAGGCGCCTCTCTCTGCAACCCTGGAAAAGTCCTTTCCTTTCTCCAAGCCTCCCTCCCCTTGCACAGCCGGTCTCTGACTTGCTCGGTCAGCCCTGGCACTCACGGGCAGCCTCTCCCCACAGGGCCTCCCCCATCCCAGGCTCCTCCTGTCCAGATGGGGAGCCTGGTATGGTCAGAGGATAGGGGCTGCCTGAAGCAAGCACTCTCCTTTGAGGCTTTCAGTTGCTGGCCATTTCTAAGATTCGATCATGTTTCAAGCTCGTGCCTGCCCCCGCGATACAGCCCCAGCCAAGCACGTGCATCACCACGGATCAGCTGGGCTGTGTGGGAGACTCCTCAGAGGAGTCCCCAAGCTCCAGGCTCCTGGGGAGTTCTCTAAATGCGCCAGCCCCAGCTTGGGAGGAGTGGGAGACGTCTGCAGGCCTTGTCAGAACCTCTTGGATATGCAAGCGTGGCAGGCTGTTCCATGTTCCCATGGGAACGGCTTCCCGGAGCTTGTGGGCATGTGTGTTAGTCAGCTTTCCATGACTGCGACAGAATACCTGAGAAAAACAACTTGGAGGAGGATTCATTTGGCCTCACCGTTGCAGAGGTTATCATTGGACAAATGTTTAGTTAACACCATCTATGCACTGGCCCCTGTTCTAGCATTGGGTGCACAAAACAAAGTCCCTGCCTCTGTGCAGTGTACACTGGGGGGCAGTGGGGGAGGAGCCGTGCATCACCTAGCCCGGCCTGGACCTGTCCCAGGAGGCCTGGGTGACTTCGAAGGCCGCTCTTTAGGCCTTCCCCTCCGTGACTCACTCCCGCTCAGATTTGGGCCACGGAGGTGGAGCGAGGCCCGAGTCCAGACTCTGATGGATGTGAACACCCGGGAGGAACGAGAAACTGGGTCAGAGAGCTTCTGAAGGGGACTCGGGCCTGTGTCCCAGGGCCCGGCCCAAGGTGCCACGGTGCCCGTCCCTCCGCCTGGTACGCGCTCTCCACCCACGGCTACGCTGTGAACATTTCCCAGTTGGAAGCTCTCACACTTATTGGGGCGATGCAGGATACAGCCTCTTTTAATCAGTAAGGTCCTGGTTTTGTGTGTCTCTGTCCACCCTCTCCCTGGGGCCCGGCCCTTACGGCACCACACCCATAATCCTGCCCTAACTTGGTTTCCTGTTTCGCTGCTAAGTGTCGGATCCAAGGGCAGGACCTTGTCTGCCTTGTTCTCAGGCTGTTCCCAGTGTCCGCACCAGGGCCGGGCTGATGGGCGGCACTTGGTCAATGTGTGCTCAGCAGATAAATTGAATGCATCGACATGCTGACAGTGGATACTCAGGGTGGGAGATGTCAGATCGCTTTTATTTATTTCCTTATACTTTAAGTCATTTCCATGTTTTCTGAAATGAGCATGTGTTGATTTCATAACCAAAAGTCTCCCCACCCCTCCCACCCCCAGCAAGCTTCAAAAAACAGAACTTTCTCTCTGGGGACTGGAGGTAGCTCAGTGGTGGAGTGCTTGCCCAACTCGCATGAGGCCCTGGGTCCCACCCCAGCAAGGTTTAAAAAAGAGAACAAGAAGAGCTTTCTCAATCGCCTCCAGGCCCTGCTCCCCCGGACCCCTACCCCCTCCCGCCAGAGCCCATCTCCATGGGCGTTCTCAGCTCTGGCTCTGTGACTAGCCAGGTCGCTGAGCAAGCCAGGAACCCAGCACCAGGACTCCTGACCCCACAGGCCACAGCGCCCCTCACTGCTCCATAGCCTCATGCCCAGTCTCAGGGACCACCTTTTTGTTTTGTTTTAAATATTTAAGTACAGGCTGAGTGTGGTGGCACACGCTTGTAATCCCAGTGCTTGGAAGGCTGAGACAGGAGGATCGCAGGTTCGAGGACAGCCTCAGCAAGTAGTGAGACTCTCATCAACCTAGCGAGACCCTGTTTCCAAATAAGAAATAAAATCGGGCTGGGGGTATAGCTCGAAGGTAGAATGCCTCTGGGTTCAATCCCTAGTACCAAAAAAAAAGTGTTTAAGTCCCAGCCCTGCCAATCACCAGCTCTATGCTTTCAGTACAACACCTCAGTACCTCAATTTTCTCATCTTTAAAATAGGACTGCTGCTATTCCCCCACCCCAGAGGAGGAGTGTGCCAATTAAATGCATATAAAGCACTTCGCGTGGTGCCGGGCTGATGGTGAGGCCTGGTAAATCTTGTGTTGGATTGGCTCACATTTTTCCACTAAGTCCTTCTTGTCCTCTGCATGTTATCTCGCTTGGTCCCCACAACCATGCCCACACTCACGATGACACCCATTTTGCAGATGAGGAAACAGGCTCCAACAGCCAAGTCACTTTACCCAAAGTCATACATCAAGGTGGCCATAGCCGTAGGATTCCAACCTGGGTCTGTCTATCTCCTAACGTAGCGCTCTCCTAACCAGGGTCTGTCTAGCTCCTAACGTAGTGCTCTCCTAACCTGGGTCTGTCTAGCTCCTAACGTAGCGCTCTCCTAACCTGGGTCTGTCTAGCTCCTAATGTAGCGCTCTCCTAACCTGGGTCTGTCTAGCTCCTAACGTAGCGCTCTCCTAACCTGGGTCTGTATAGCTCCTAACGTAGCACTCCTGAAGTTTAAAATCCCACTATGAGGACAGGCTTGGTCAGGGCACATTGAGCTATAGGACGAGTCTCTGTGCCCAGGAAGGCCAGGAAGCCAGGGGAAGAGGCTTGCGGGGAGGTGCAGCCTGGCGCTCCTTCTCCACCCAGAGGAGCCACCGATCCTCCACTGACTGCAGATGCTGTGCCAAGAAGGTTCCTTGCCTGCCTCTTCCCTCAGCAAGACCAGAGTTCAAATCCCAGCAGGGTCCTGTACTCATTCATTCATTCATTCATTCATTCTCTCCTTTAACCAACAATCATTTATTGAGCGCCTACTATGGGTCACATAATACTGCAAGCACTAGAGATACAGCAGTGCACAGCACGGTGGAATTCACATTCCAGTGGGGAGACAGACAACAAGCACAGAAGGAGGCGATGTGGAGGTGAGATGGTGAGGAGATTCCTTTGCTTAAGGACTAGGTAAGAGGGGAGGAAGTGCAAGGGCCCTGGGGTCAGGAAAGAACTCTCCGAGGAGGTGACCTCTGAGCAGAGATGTTGGAAAGCGGAGGAGCAAATCATGTGCAGGGCTGAGAAAGGGAACCAGGCTGTGGGTCCACCTCCCCCGCCCTCCTCCATGGCCATTATGTAATCATTGTTGGAGGTAATGCTCTCTAATTTTCACACCATCCCTTTGATAAAGGTATCATTATGATTCTCCTTCTATACATGAGAACCAGGCTCAGGAAAGCCACGTGACTGTCTTGAGGCCACCAGAGGATGCACACCCAGAGCTCCTGCTCTTCCTACAAGGCCCCCTCCATCCCTGCTGTGATCCAGGGACCTGCACCAAAGGATAGGGCCAGGATGAGGAGCACAAGGCCTCAGAGAAGGGGGAGACCAAGAAGCCGAAAGTGAGGGGCGCATCCCAATCCCCCTCAGTCCTGGCCACGGGTCTTGCTCTCTATCCCCATCCCCTCCCGATGAATGATGGTGGGCATGGTACTGCTTCTTAACATGGTCTTAAGACATAATTGACTTACCCAGGTTGGTCAGTGTGACCTAAGTGTAGCAGGACTGAGTTCCCGGCTGGGCTGGGGGTGGAGAGCTGTGAGATCGGCCTCCCTGGGATCTGGACTGGACAGGCCCTGCATCAGCCCAGGGCTCTGGCCCACACTGGGCCTTCTGTCCTGGGAGCGCTGGTCCTTGCTTGTCCTTGGCAGACAGGACCGAGGTGCCTGGCATGGAGTGGGAGAGGAGCCTTCCAGCCCGGGAAGGGGAGGGCGCAGGGAAAGCAGAGAAGGGTAGTCCAAGCCTCTAACAGAAGCCCAGTGTGTGCAGAGGTAAGGGAAGGCCGAGCCCCTCCCAGCCCCAGGGAGTGAGTCACCATTGGCCCAAGCCAATCCCAGGAACCCAGTGACAGTGCCATTCTGGTACAATTCTGGCCAGCAAAACAAGAGAAGGGTTCTGCCAGGGGATTTCTGGGAAAGGTTTCCTTGCTCTTAAAAAGAAATAAGCAACATCAAATGGGTTGTTTTCTGCCTCTGGTTGTAGCTATATGAGTCTGTGATACTTGGAGCAGTGGCAGCCACCTCGTGACCATGAGGGAATAGTCCATTCCATGGATGGCAGAGAAAGAAAAGGGAAAGAAGCATGGCTTGGAGGATGTTATTGAATCACAGAATTAAGCGGCTCCACTTCTGCCATATCTGAGCCTATGGGATAGCACATTTTCTTTATAGCTTATGCCCATAGTCGTTGATTTCTCTGTTATTCACTGTCTACCGCATCCTAGCTAACCTGGCTTCTTAGCCTGAGCTCCTCTGACTGGCTAGGGGAGATGGGGTCCCAGGTCAGGAATGAGGCTGGGCCAGACATAGGGACCTCAGGGAGGTGGGAAGACCCCATCTGCACTGCCCAAGATCCTGGGTCCCAGGGATGAGGGACAAAAAAGTTCCTTCCCTGAGCCAGAGAGGGGCTGCCGATGCCTCTTTTGTCTAGTGACCTCAGGGTTCTGATTGTCACCCTTGAGTCCTGGGACACTGGAGGCTCAGGAACCAACCCCTCCAGCCTTTGCAGCCATGCTGGGCTTGGACTCACTGTGCCTGTTTGGGAATAAACAGGTGATGGAGGGTGGTGCCAGCTGGGGCACCTTTGAGGGATGGCCATAGGGTGTGGGTGGCCCTCTCCCTCCCTGAGTAACCCTGAATGGTCAAGGGGCTCTAAGTGAGGCCACTTACTTAGGGAGTCCTCTTTGGTGACAAGACTCAGTCTTGAAGCTGGTTGGTCAGGATGGGCCACCTACCTAGTCCCACCACCCTAAGACCAGGACCCAGGTCATCCAGAGTCACCCTGGTCCTGACAGCTCAGAGGCAGGCATGGAGCAGACGCAGGGTGGGGTCTCCCCAGGGGGCTGTGGGACCAGGGACTGGTGCTCAACCACAGCACCTTCCTCAGCTGCCCAAGCCTGCTCCCCAACTTTCTCACAGCTCCCCGCCCTCCTGGTCCCCCACAGCCCATGCCACCCTCCCAGACTCTGCCATGAACCCAGGCCGAGCTAGCCCTGAGCTGAGGTGCGAGGCCGTGCAGAGGCCCCCAGGTCGCCATGTCCCTCTAGCCACAGCTGGCACTGTGGGCCTGCGGCCTGTGCAGACCCAGGGACCCAGGCTCGCTTTCCTGCTCTGACATCACTGTCTTGAAATTCTTCATGTTTTACAAAGGAGTGTCGCTTTTTTAAAAAATTTATTTATTAGTGCATTGCAATCATACATCTTGAAGGATTTCTGGGTGGTTGACGTATACGTGCACTCATTGGTCAATTAGCCCTCCCCCAATTCCCACCCCCCTGCCTCCCCCTCCCTCCTTCACATTTTCAGCATAGTAGTTGACTTTGATATCTTAGTGTAAGTCCATCCTGTGCTCCAGTTTGTTTCCCTCTCCTTCCCTCCCATCTCCCCCAGTTAGTTCACCTTCTTCACTCATCTTCTCTCTTTGGAGTCCCTCCTGTGTAGGGTCATGGCTCATCCTCCTGTGACCTCAGTACTGGGGTACTCCGGTCACCCACCCCGTGTCCCCAGCGCTGGGGGTTCTCCGGGGGCAGGGCCAAGGGCCCACCCGCCCCACGTCCCCAGCACTGGGGGTCTCTGGGGGCGGGGCCAAGGGCTCGCCCACCCCGCATCCCCAGCACTGGGGGGAGGGGTTATCTGGGGGCGTGGCCGAGGGCTTGCCTGCCCCACATCCCCAGCGCCCGGGGGGGGGGGTTCTCTGAGGGTGGGGCTGAGGGCTCACTCACCCTGTGTCCCCAGCGCCGGGGGGAATCTCTGGGGATGGGGCCAAGGGCTCGCCCACCCCACATCTCCAGCGCTGGGGGTCTCCAGGGGTGGGGCCGGGCCAAGGGCTTGCCTGCCCCACATCTCCAGTGCCGTTGGGGGGGTTTTCTCAGGGGGATGGGGCTAAGGGCTCACCCGCCCTGCATCCCCAGCACTGGAGGTCTCTGGAGGCGGGGCCAAGGGCTTGCCCACACGCATCCCTAGCGCTGGGAGGAGAGGTTATCTGGGGGCGGGGTCAAGGGTTCACCCCCTCTGCATCCCCAGTGCCAGGGGTCTTCGGGGGTGGGGCCAAGGGCTCACCCGCCCTGTGTCTCCAGTGCTGGGGATGGGGTTCTCTGGGGGCGGGACTGAGGACTTGCCCGCCACACATCTCCAGCGCTGGGGGGTGGGGTTATCTGGGGGTGACCCACCCTGCGTCACCAGAGCCCGGGGGTCTCTGGGGATGGGGCCGAGGGCTCTCCCTCCCCGCATCTCCAGCACCAGGGGGAGGGGATCTCTGGGGGTGGAGCCAAGGGCTCACCCACCCCGTGTCCCCAGCTCCGGGGGTCTCTGGGGGCAGGGCCAAGGGCTTGCCCACCCTGCATCCCCAGCGCCAGGGGGAGGAGTCCTCTGGGAGCTGGGCCAAGGGCTTGCCCGCCCTGCATCCCAAGCATGGGAGGGGGCATGACTCATCTGCCTATGTCCTCATTTCTGGGACATTCTGGGATGGTGTTGGGCTGCTCATGGGGGGACATGGCTCGCTGGCTCGTATTTTCAGAGTTGGGCTGCTCCTGTGTATGGCCACCTCTTCTTTGTCTCTCCTCATCGCACTCGTTGCGGGAGCAGAGGCTCACGGCCCACCCCTTCAAACCATCGTCGATATAGGTGCAGGTCTGGATTGACTTGGGCTTCATCATGTTCCTGAGTTGGTCAGTTTCAATGGTGGTCTATTGTCGCTGGTTTCACAAGGATCTGCTGTCTCTTTGCTGTTGGTCTCTGGGAGTTGTGGTGTAGGTGTGGCCCCGCATAGATGGCACCTTCGCCTCCGCTCTCCCCTTACCAGGTGAAATGTGTAGAGATATGTAGAGATATGTATAACCCCCCCCCATGCTCTGTCCACTGCCTTGCACTCCGCTGCTCTTCGGCTCTCTTTGTTTTGTTGAGTTTTGGCTGTCCTACTTTTCTTGTTAAGAAGCAGTCTTCCCACTGGCCGAGTTCTGAGTTTCGGAGTGCCAGCGACACGCTTCCTCCCTTTATCTCAGTCACCTGTGTTCTGTGGATCTGGTTCGACTTGGACTTCATCATGGTCCGATGTTGACCATGATGGTGGACTATAATCGCTGGTTTCACAAGAATCAGCTGTTTCTTTGCTGGAGGACTCTGGGAGCCGCAGCACTGGCATGGCTCAGCCAAGATGGCGCCTTTGTCTCTGCTCTCTGCTTACCAGGTGAAATGCTTTGAGCTCCCCGCCGCCCTCTGCTCTTTCCACTGCCTCGCATTCCACTGCACTGTCTCCCATTGTTTTGTTGAGTTTTGGCTGCTCTTGTTTTCTTGTGGAGAAGCAGTCTTCCCGCCCGCTGAGCTCCGCCTCTCAGAGTGTGGGCGAGACACTGCCTCTCGCTATCCCGCCATCTTGGTTCCTCCAGAGTGTCACTTTTTGCTTTTGTGCCGGGACCTGCAGATGATACAGCCACTCCTGCTTCCAGTCACTGCCTCCAGGGTCCTCACAGCCGTTCTTTGAGGCAGGAGAACAGGGCGCAAGCCCCATTTGTGGATGACAAAACTAAGGCCCAAGGTTAAAGGGCTGAGCAAGCCGGTGTCATACCCCAGACCCTCCTTCAGCCCTTGGCCACAATGTGGGGCACGGTCTCAAGTGCAAGCCTGGGCCTGGGTCTGGGTCTGGCCTGGGGGGGCACATGGTGGGTTTGCTCTCAGGAGGCCCTCCTGTATTTCCATGGAGGGGAGGAAAGACACCTGGGGACTCTTGACCCTGGCTTTTCACCCTCTGGTTCCCCTCTTCCATCTCTTCCTTCACTTTTTCTGTTCTGTGATTTAACCAGAGACTGATGGTTGAGTTCCTGTTATGGTTTTGGTTGGAATGTCCCCCAAAAGGCTCATGTGTTGAAAGCATGTCCCAGTGCAACAATATTCAGAGGAGAAATAATTGAATCAGGGCTCTAATCTCATCAGTGGATAAATCAACTGGAGGATTAATAATTTAAAGGGATTTACTGGGTGGTGATTTTAGGCTGGTAGAGCCTGGCTAGAGGAGGTAGGTCACTGGGAGTGTGGCCTTGGGGACTATATATGTCCCTGGTTGCTCCCCACCACCCCAGCTTCAGGCTGCCACTGAGTTGAGCTCAGCTCTCCTCCACCACTCCTGTGCTGCCGTGATGTCTGTCTTGGAGTTGGCTAACTATGGACCAGGTCCTTAAACTGTGAGCCCAAATAAACCTTTGCTCCTCTATGTTGTTTGCATCACGTATTTTGGTCGTAGCAACAGAACAGTGGACTAAAAGAGACCCCCACCTCAAGAGACCCAAGCAGCTGGCCCTGGGGGAATAATGACTCCCAAGGGCATTGGCCCTCCTTGCCCCTTCTGTGCCACCATCCCCCCCGTGACCACACCCCATTATATTTCTGCCCTGGTGTCTTTTCCCAGCAGAGTGCAGCCCCAAACCTGCCCCCTTCTGACCTCTGGGTCTGGGGAAAGTAGGGACTCTGGGGGCAGAGATGGAGGGCAGAGAAGAGGCCCTGGGCAGGTGTACCACCCTCTCTGGGGCTGAGCTTATGAGAACATCAGAATCTAGAGCCAGGCAGTGTTGAGTGGGGCTGACTCCTGGCCCTGCCACTAGTCATTGTGTGACCTGGAGCACGTTTCATACCTCTTGGGACCTCAGTGTCCACATCTGCAAAATAATAGCGATAAAGGCTGGCTTAGGGTCACCATGAGAAGCACATGAGATGCTGGAATTGAAAGTGCCCATGATCTGCCTACGAGTTAGAAAGATGACACAAAACCTCCCCTGCCCACCCTGGCAGGGCTGTGCCCCCTCACTGTGCCAGGGGTACCCAGGGCACTGCCCCATCCCTGTCTTGAGCAGCCTGCCTGGCTCCAAGCCTGCCTGCTATCGGTCTGACAATGTCTGCCAGTCAAACAGGTGACGGTCCCCCACAGGTCCCAGAGTCCAGCCCAGGGCTGGGCTTGCAGCTGGCAGCCTGGCGCATGGTGTAGAAGCTGCCTCTGAGACAGATGAGCGGGATGAGCTCAGCAACCTGTGGGGTGATCTTCACAACAGGCGTTGGGTCTCTGAGCCTCAGTTTCCCCATTTGGACCAGGATCTGCCCACCACTTGCTTCATAGGCAAATCAAAAAGATAAAATGAAGCTGGGTATGGTAGTGCACACCTGTAATCTCATACTTAGGAGGAGTGTAGGTTCGAGGCCAGCCTCAGCAACTTAGTGAGACCTTCAGCAACTTAGCAAGTCCCTGTTTCAAAATGAAAAATAAGAAGGGCTAGGGGTATCCAGGCATGGTGGCACACACCTGTAATCCTAGTACTTGGGAGGCTGAGACAGAGGAGCTCATGTTCAAAGCCAGCCTCAGCAACTTAGCAAGGCCCTCCACAACTTAGTGAGACTCTGTTTCAAATTTAAAAATAAAAACAGGGCTGGGGGTGTAGCTCAGAGGTAGAATGCCTCTGGGTTCAATTCCCAGTATGAAGAAGAGGAGGGAGGAGGAGGAGGAGGAGGAGGAGGAGGAGGAGGAGGAGGAG
>PVJS01008490.1:0-13120 GCA_004027185.1 Glis glis
CCCAAGGGGGCGGGGCCTGAGTTATCCCACCCGAGGGGCGGGGCCTGAGTTATCCCACCCGAGGGGCGGGGCCTGGGGTATCTGCTCACCCACTCCCATCAGCCACTGCATAAGGGACGCTGCTGCGAGGGGGCAGGAAGTCCCTGGCACTTCTTTGACCATGCTTGGGCAGCGCTGTCCTGGCACCCCAAGAAAGCCCTCAGGCAGAGCAAAAGTCGCTGAGAGTCGGGAATCAGGCCAGCACCCCCTGAAATGGCCTCTGTGGGTGCCTGCAGAGGAGTCCTGGCACCCTGCGGGGAGGCGAGGGGCAGCCTCAGTGGGCTCCAACTCCATGGCCCAGCTTTCTCTCTACTGGAATTGAGTTCATTTTCATAGAGGGGGAAACTGTGGGATTATAGCTATTTTCTTTTCTTTTTTTTTTTGCGGTACCCAGGATTGAACCCAGGGGCATTGTACCTCCAAGCTACACCCCCGGCCCTATTTTTTATACTTTATTTTGAAACCGGGTGTCACAAAGTTGCAGAGGGCCTCACTAAGTAGCTGAGGCTGGCCGCGAACCCAGATCCTCCGGTCTCCGCCTCCCAAGTACTAGGATTACAAGCATGCGCCACCACGCCCGGCTCTCTTTTCTCTTTTTCTTTTGAAGTAATTTCAAGTTCACTGAAGAGTTGCGAGCAGAATACAGAAACTTTTTTGTTCTTTCTTTATTTGGTGTGTGTGTGTGTGTGTGTGTGTGTGTGTGTGTGGTATTAGGAATTGAACCCAGGGGCATTCCACCTCTGAGCTATACCCCCAGTCCGATTTTTTATTTTTTGTTTTGAAACGGTCTCTCTAGGCTGCTAAGAGTCTCACTATGTTGCTGAGGCTGGCTGCAAACCTGCGATCCTCCTGTCTCAGTCTCCCAAGTGCTGGGATTACAAGCATGCGCCACCATGCCCGGTTCTTTTTTTTTTTTTTTTCTGAACACTTTCTCATTTTTTTTCCAAGAGCAGATTGATGATAGAATACATCATCACCCCCAAATTCTTTAGTATTTATGTCATCCCTGCAAATATGAACACTCTCCCACATATCCACCATACAGCCACCAAAATCAGAAAATCAATGTTAATACATTATGGCCACACACGCAGCCCACCTACCTCCGATGTCTCCACACGATCCCGCATCAGGACTGCACGCTGCACACGTCACCGGGGGTCTCCAGCCTCCTCCCATCCGAGCAGGTGCTCCAACTGCCTGACCTGGACACCTCTGACGATTTTAAGTCAGCCCTTTGCAGAATGTCCCTGGGTTTGGGTTTGTCTGATCCTTCCCTGTAATTAGATTCAAGCTGTGTGTTTTAGCAGGAATCATCACAAAAGTGCAAATGTCTTCTTCTCCTTGCATCCCATCAGGCCTCACGTGGCTTTGATTTGTCCTGTCCCTGGTATTAGAGATCCCTTGATTCAGGTAGCATTTCTCCATATAAAGTTGCTCTTTTTCCCCCCTTTATAATTAGCAAGCATGCTGCGGCGAGGTACTTTAAGACCATGTAAGTATCCTAGTCTCATAAACTTTCACCCAGTGGTTTTAGCTTCTATTGATATGTCTTAGCTGAATTTGTTATTACTGTGATGCTTGCCAAATAGAAGTGTTTTCTTTCTTTCTTTCTTTCTTTCTTTCTTTCTTTCTTTCTTTCTTTTCTTTTCTTTTCTTCTTTCTTTCTTTCTTTCCTTTCTCCTTTCTTTCTTTCTTTCTTTCTTTCTTTCTTTCTTTCTTTCACTTCCTTCCTTCCTTCCTTCCTGTCTGTCTTCCTGCCTTCCTGTCTTTATTGCAGTACAGGGGATGGAACTCCAAGTCTTGAACATGCTAGGCAAGTGCTCTACCACTGTGATACAGCCCCAGCTACCCAAACAGTAATATTCTATTTATTTATTTATTTATTAGGCACTGGGGCTTCTACCTCCAAGCTATACTTCCAGTCCTTTCTTTTTTTTTTTTTTTTTTTGGCAGTACTGGTGATTGAACCCAGGGGTATTCTACTTCTGAGCTACAACTCAACCCTATGTTTTATTCTTTATATTTGAAACAGGGTCTCACTAAGTTGCTGAGGGCCTCACTAAGTAGCTGAGACTGGCCGCAAACCTGCAATCCTCCTGTCTCAGCCTCCCAAGTACTGGGATTACAAGCGTGAGCCACCACGCCCGGCCCACTTCCAGTCCTTTCTATTTGGCACTGGGTTTTCTACCTCTGAGCTACACTTCCAACCCTTTCTATTTTTTTTTTATGTTGAAACAGGGTCTCACTAAGTTGCTGAAGCTGGCCTCGAACCTGCAATCCTCCTGTCTCAGACTCCTAAGTGTTGGGATTATAGGTGTGCGCCACCACACCTGGCTCAGACAGTGATTTCTTAATTCCATCATTCCTTCCACATTTATTAGATGGGTTTCTACTATAAGACCTTTCTTTTCTCTCCAGGTATTTATTCATATCAACGTGACTCATGGACTCCTCTTTTATTCAGTGAATTATAATCGGCTTTAATATGATTTATTTATTTTTTGTGTGTGGTACTGGGGATTGAACCCAGAGGCTTAATATGATTTATTTTGATGCTCAAATTGTTTCAGATCTGGGCAGTGACAGCTCTTCCCTGTTGGAGTCTATGTTGTCTTTGACATTTTTTTCATACCTTAAGCACCTCTTTATTTTCTAGGAAATAAAAATTATATTCTTGCTTCTCTTGTACTCCCTCTGCCCCAGCTTTTAAATCAGCTATTTCTCCGAGGAGCCCTATTTCCTTTTACTGGAGAATGGTATTTAGAAACCAAGATCTGAGGGTTCAGGGTGCTCATTGCTATGGGGTGGTGGTGCTCCCAGACCCTCTGGGTGGCCGTGTGCAACCATTTCTATATGTATTTCTTTGTCTATCTGCACACAATCATCCCCAGGTATCCATGGAGGAGGGGATTGGTCCCACGACCCGCCCCAAGGATACCAAAATCCACAAATGCTCAAGCCCCTCATATAAAATGGCATAGTGCCTGCATATAACCCAAACAACTCCTCCGTATACTTCATTTTTGTTTTGTTTTGGTTTTTGCTTTTGTTTAGGTGCTGGGAATCAAACCCAGGGCCTTGAACTTGCAAAGCATACATTGTACACTGAACCAGACCCCCAGCCCTCCTGTAAACTTTAAATCATCTTTAGATTACTTATAATGCCTAAAACTATATCAACACTATATAAATCATTCTTATACTGCATCTTTCAGGGAGTAATGACATGAAAATTTCTGTATAGGCTCAGCACAGACACAATTTTTTTCCAATATTTTTGATCCACAGTTGGTGGGCACTCTAGAAGCCGCCAATACAAAGGGCAGACTGTAGATTGAAACCATGAGTTCACATTGATGTTTATTCTCCTTTTGCTACCTTTCCATATCTATAGCTCTTCTCTTGCCATGAAAAGCCCAGTTCCCATTATCCTCGATATATCTACTCAGGAGATCAATTCCCCACATGTAGCTAATCTCCTCTGCACTATTGTGCACGCATGAAGTCTCCCGCTTCACCCTGCCCCGGCACTGCCGCCCTGTTTCAGGCCTCCCCTTCTCTCTGGTCAAGCTTCAACACATCCACCAGACTGCCAGACCACAAACCACTGTCGCTCATACAAACATCTACTTCTCTTGTCCCAACCTGATGGCTTTGGGGCTACATTATGGAAGGAGGAAGATGGGGAAGAAGGACGGTGCTAACTGGAACTCCAGTTCTGACAGAGTCTTCCATCTTCAGGTGGGCTCTCTGGAAGCAGATCCTGAGCGCTGGATGCAGATGTCTGGGGCTGCTGAAGACATGCTCTCAGGAGCAATCCGCTAGGGTGTAAGAGAAACAGGAAAAGGGGGGGGAGAAGCCACATGAGAATGTAGTTTAAGATGAAGTCTGTCATCAGTCTGATCCCCCAGTCTGATTCCGGGGCCTACCTGTTGCCCCAGCTCATCATGGGAAGGAGTTTAGCTCCATACAGGTGCTTGTCACCCAAAAGCAATTTTCCCAAGAAGGTTGCACTTTGAACCATTTATAGAGGCAGCAGAGGACGTAGGAGATGGCACCTAATCAATAACAGATACCAGGGATCCTTGCACATCACCTCTGCTACGCAGCCCTTTTCTCTTATTTTGAAAAAAAAAAGATTTGCATTCTGGACATACTATGCCAAGTATCAACAAAGTTTCTCTCTCAAGGGGCAGATAGTAAACACTGTAGCCTTGAAGACCATGTGGTCTCTGCCACAATGACTTAACCCTGTCCTAGCATTCAAGCAGGCATAGACAACATGTAAATGAATGGGTGTGATTGTATTCCTATAAAATTTTATTTGCACAACCAGACAGAGGGCCAGATTTGGCCTGTTCCTGCAGACTGAGACTTCCTGCAGACTCTCCTGCCAAGTTTTGAGTCCAAATAAATCCAGTTACTTTGTGATCAATGTATGAATGCTCCTTCTAAAACACCAAATTTAGCCTGCAGATTTTCCTGCCAGGTTGTGAGTTCAAATAAATTCAGGCACTTTGTGGTGATCAGTTTATGAATGCTCCCTCTAAAACACCAAATTTAACCTGATGCAGTGCCTTTCATTGGTTTTTGAGGCATAAGCAGGGCTACCAAACAAGGAAGATGAGATCAATAGCCCCAAAGTCAAAGTTTGGAAACTGGAACTGGATTCAGGGACACATTGGTCAGTCAAGGGCCACGTCTCTTTAAGGGGGCAAAAGACTTCACTGGAATCTTCAGGAAATGAGGAAAATTTAACTGAGTGGTTTATAATGATGACAGCATCCCACACAAAAGAATGAATTTGGATCCCTGCCTCACACCATATGCAGAAATTAACTCAAGACTTATATGGGTAAGAGCAAAAACTACAAAATTCTTATAAGGAAACATAAATGTGAGTCTTTTCAACCTTGAATTAAGCAATGGTTTCTTAGCTATGACACCTAGACCAAAGTAACCAAAGAAAGCAATAGATAAATTGAGCCTCATCAAAACTAAAACTTTTGCGCGCCAAGTGAAACTGTGATGGTTAATTTTATGTGTCAACATGGTAAGGCTTTAGTATTCAGACATTTAAGCAAAACACTAGATGTTGCTGTGAAGGTGTTTTGTAAATGTGATTATGCCTATAGTCAGTTGACTCTAAGTAAAGGATATTACCCTCCATTATAGGGTTGGTCTCATCCAATTGGTTGAGGGCCTTAAAGACAAAATCTCAGAGTTGTGAGAAAGAAAAAAGGAAATCCTCTCTCAAAACTACATCATCAATTCTGAGTTTCCAGCCTGCTGGCCTACCTTATGAATTTCAGATTTGCCAGTTTTCATAGTTGGGTGAGCCAGTTCCTTAAAATAAGTCATATACTGATAGAGTCTCCTATCCAGAATATATAAAGAACTCTTGTAACTCAACAATAAACACACACACACACACACACACACACACACACACACACACCAGTTGAAAAAATGGGCAAGTGCTTTGAATAGACATTTCTCCAAAGAAGATACACAAATGGCTAATAAAATACATGAAAACACACTCAACATCATTAGTCACTAAGGAAATACAAGCTAAAACCATGAGATACCACTTCACCCTGACTAGATGGATACAATTTAGAAATGGAAGGTAATAAGCACTGGCAAGGTTATGGAGAAATTAGAGCGCTCATAAATTGCTAAAATATGGCAGCCACTGCAGCATACCATTTGGAAGTTCCTCCAAAAGTTAAGCATAGAGTTGCCATATGACCCAGCAATTCTGAGATGCAACCCAGGCATTTAACCAAGAGAACTGGAAACATGTTCACAAAAATTTGTGCAAAATATTCATAGCAGCACCATTCATGATAGCCAAAAAGTGGAAACAACCCAGATGTCCATCAACTGATAAATGGATCGACCAAATGTGGCACAGCCATAAAAGGAATGAAGCACTGGTCTATGCTTCAACATGGATAAACCTTGACAACATTATGCTAAATAAAGGGAGCCAGATACTAACGACCACGTGTCGTATGATTCTATTTATATGAAATGTCTAGAAGAGTCAAATCCGTAGATAGAGAAAGTAGATTAGCAATTGCCAGGGGCTGGGGACATTAAGAGGCACGAGGAGTGACTGCTGATGTGTATAGAATTTCTTTGGGGGTTGGTGAAAATGTTCTGGAATTAAGTAGTCGTGATAGTTGCACAGCTCTGTGAATATGCCCAAACTCATGAATTATACACTTTAATACAGCAAATTGTAGGATATATGACTATCTCAATCTTTTGAGGCTGGAACGGCAGACATACATTATTAACTGCTCACCCCAATATCTGCTCCTAGGCTGTGGTGTGATGTCTGGAGTCCAAGAAACCATCGTTGGACCATGAATTGGCCAGGAAACATGGTGTCAGCCAGACAGAAAGAGCCTGGTCCCGATGATTGATGAGCTGCCATGGACCGCCTACCTTAGGCTTCTTTTACATGGGAAGGAAATAAACATTTTCTTTCTTATTGAAGAAAGAAAAAAAGATGACAAGGTTTGTTTTGCGTGTGCAGCTGCAATTTACTTCTGTAACAGCTCGTGTCTGCCCTTGTCAGCGTCAGCCAGGGGCCTCGAAGGCTGAAGGCTGGAATCCCTGGGAAACGTGTTCACTCTCAAATCTGGCAGATGATGGTGGCCGCTGGCTGGGATCTTAGCTGGGACTGTCAGAAAGGACACCTAAACGTAGCTGTCTATGTGACCTGACTTCCTCCCAGCACAGAATCATGACTTGGTTCTCAAGAGGAGGGACAGAAGGCTTCCAAAGCAGAAGGAACATCCTTTTTATGACCCAGCCCCAGACGGTATACATTTTCACTGCATTTCATTCTAATTTAGACACAAGTTGCTAGGTCTTGGTTGTTTGTGTTGTTCAAGTCTTCTGTACCTATACTGATTTTTTTTTCTTGTTTCTTGACTTTTTTTTATCAATTAATGATATAGGAGTTGTATTCATTTTCTATTGCTGCGATAGCAAATGACCACAAAATTTGCCACTTAAAATAACATAGATTTATTATTTATTTATTTATTTATTTATTTATTTGCAGTACTGGGGATTGAACCCAGGGGCATTCTACCTCAGAACCACACCCCCCAGCCCTATTTTTTATTCTTTATTTTGAAACAGGGTCTCATTAAATTATGGAGGTCCTCACTAAGTAGCTGAGGCCGGCTGCAAACCCGTGATTCTCCTATCTCAGCCTCCCAAGTACTGGGATTATAAGCATGCACTACCATGCCCGGCTTATTCTTTATTTTGAAACAGGGTCTCACTAAGTTGCAGAGAGCCTCACTAAGTAGCTGAGGCTGGCCGCGAACCTACGATCCTCCTGTCTCAGCCTCCCAAGTACTGGGATTACAAGCGTGCGCCACCAAGCCTGGCTTATTCTTTTTTTTGAAACAGGGTCTCACTAAGTTGCAGAGGGCCTCACTAAGTAGCTGAGGCTGGCCACGAACCTGCGATCCTCCTGTTTCAGCCTCCCAGGTACTGAGATTACAAGCGTGTGCCACCACACCCGGCTAACGTAGATTTATTATCTTAGAGTTCTGTAGGTCAGAACACTTGGACATGGGTCTCCGTGGGATAACATGTAGGTATTGGCAGGACTGCTTTCTTCTCCGTGGGCTTTGGGGAAAACTATTTCCTTGCCCTTTCCAGCTTCTACAGCTGCCTACATCCTTGGTTGGGGCCCTTTGCCTCTGTCTTCAAAGCCAGCAATGGCAGATTGAATCTATCTCACATTACATCATTCTGATATCCTCTTCCCTCCCCCCCCCACCACTCCACTTTTAAGAAACCCATGATTAGATTGCACCTACTCAAATAATCCAGGCTAATTTTCCTATTTTAGCATCAGTTAATTAGCAACCTTAATTCCCACTGCAGCCTCAATTCTCTTTTGCTATGTAAGATGATAAATTCACAGATTTCAGGGATTTTGACATGGACATCTTTGGTGGTGGTGGGGAGGCATTATTTTCCCTACCACAGAAATATCGAAATCTTCCCCTATAATTATGCATTTGTATTTCTCTTTGCACTTCTATCTGGTTTTGATTCATGTATTTTCAGCTATTTTATTGGTTGCGTAAACATTTTATTGGTTATATCCTCTTGGTGAATTGACCCCTTTATCAAATTCCTTTTTCTGAAATCTACTTTGACTGACAATAACACAGCTACTCCAGTTTTCTTTTGTTTAGTGTTAGTATGGTATGATTTTATTTCATTCTTTTACATTCTGACTTGTGTATTTGTGTTTAAAATAGGTTTCTTGCAGACAGCACTTAATTGGGTCTCGTACTCTTTTTTGTTCAAGATAGCAATCTCTCACTTTAAATTTGTGTCTTTAGACCCTTTATATTTAATATAATTATCAATATAGCTGGGCTTAAATATACCATCTTATTATTTATTTTTCCATTTATATCATCTATTATATTTCTTTACATCCTATTCTCTTGCCTTCTTTTGCATTAATCATTTTTATGGTTCCCTTTTATCCCCCTTATTGACTTGTTAGCTACATATCTGTGTGTACACACATGTGTATCTCTGGTCATTGCTCTAGAGTTTACAACATGCATCTTTAATTTGCTACCATCAAAAAATACTATGTATCAAAAAATACATTAGGTCAAAACTATAAACATAGCCAGGTATAGTGGTGCATGCCTATAATCCCAGTTCTTGGGAGTCTGAGACAGGAAGATCACAGGTTCAAGGACAGCCTCAGCAACTTAGCCAGACCCTGTTTCAAAATAAAAAATAAAATAGAACTGGGGGTATAGCTCAGAGATAGATGTCTGTGGGCTCAATCCCCAGGACCAAAAATAAATAAATAAATATACATATTTTATTTCACTCCCTCACCTTCTGTGTTAGTATGGTCACACATTTTAAGGTCTATAGATTTTACAAACCCCACAAAATATTATTACTATTTTTTTCTTTAAGCAGCCAAATATATTTTAAAGCTATTCTTTAAATTACAAAAATGGGATTCTATACACACCTATATATTTACCATTTCTGGCACTTTTTATTCCTCGTAGTACATCCAAATTTCTATCTGTCTTCTGCTTTTACGTGTCTTATAGTTCAAGTCTAACAGTGATTAATTCCCTTAGCTTTTGTGTTTCTGAAAAAGATCTTTATTTTGCCTTAATGTTTTGAAAAATATTTTAGTAGTAGAGAATTATAAATTGATGGGTTTTTAAAAATTTATCCCCGTAGAGATTTCACTTCATGTCTTACGGATTACATGGCTTCTGGTGAGAAGTTTGCTTTTCTCTCAGTCTTTCTTCTTGGATATATAATGCGTCTGTCTTCTCTGGCTGTTTTGAGGTTGTCGCTCAATGGCTGGTTTTTCGTGTCTGTGTTATCATGTGACACAGTGTGGGTTTCCTCTGTTTCTTTCTTCCTGGGGAGGTTTATTGAGCTCCTTGAATCCATGAGCTTATGGTTTTCATCAAATTTGAAAATGTTTTAGCTATTAGTTTTTCAGTTTTCCCCATCCCTTTCCCCTTCTTCTGGGTCTCCAATTACACATATGTTGGATCACTTATTGAACCATGGGTCACTAATGCGGTATATTTTTCCCTTGTCTTTTTCTCTGTGTACTTTGCTTTGAATTGCTTCTGTTGCTCTATTTTCAAAGCCACTGACCTTTCTTCTGCAGAGTCTAATCTGCTTTTAATTTCATGCAGTGTCTTTTTGTTTAAGATCTACTAGGGGCCTCACCTCTCTTATTTCCCTGTTCTCCGGCAGCGGTCCGTGCTGCCTGTTTCCCACATCTAAAGACCATTGCTTCCTATACGTCTGACTTTCTGGTTATTTAAGATGGAAGGGCAACTCTGGGCCCCATTTCTCCACTGCAGCCAGAATCAGAATTCAGACACATTGTGGAACCACCACAATAAGCTGCTTAAGTTGACAGGTGAAGACCCCAAAATCCTATCTGGCAAATTAGTGGACAGGTAAACAGGCTTGTAACGAGGTGAGTTCTGTTTACTGCATGGCTTTTGGTTTTGTTCGATGAGATTTTCAAATTTGAAGCCAGGTTCAGTGCCACGACCAGGAATCTTCTACTACCTAGCCCCAGAATTCAATGTTTCTTTGAATTAAAAAAAAAAAAAGCCAGGCATGGTGGTACATACCTGTAATCCCACTACTTGAGAGGTTGAGACAGGAGAATCACAGGTTTGAGGAGAGCCTCAGCAACATGGAGAGACTCCCAGCAACCTAGCAAGACCCTGTTTCAAAACAAAACAAAACAAAAAGGCTGGGAGTATAGCTTGGAGGTACAATGCCCCTGGGTCCAAACCCTAGTATCAAAACAAAACAAACCCAGGTTGAACAAAAATTAAAAATGATTGCATTTAAAGGGGCACACTATTAGTCTCCCAAGACATGGCCACGGCTCCATCTGCCTATTAGGAACAGGGTAAGTGTGGTTCTACACAATGGGAAGTTGTGTCTCATTGAGTCGGGATGGTACCTGCATATGTGGTAACTGGCCCTGTTGCTCCTCCACCTCCAGGGTGCAGTCCAGACCTCTGTGTGGCCTACGGTGAATCTCCCTTGAGATATGGTGAGCCTGTAACTTGGCCACACCAACCCTCCCTTCCCCCGTCCTGTCTGAACAGTCTCTGGACATGACTCTTTCCCCTTCTGTGTAAGTTACCTTCTCCTTCTTACAGCTGCATCAAATAAAAATAACTTCTGCTTCCTTGTCATTAAAACAGGAGGGCGTGGGAGAAAGGGAAGGAGGGCAGACTCTTGTACGGACGCAGCCCTCAGATCAGCTGACCTGGCCCTGGGCGGCTTGTCCCCTACCACTGCTTTGAGTTGAGCCAGGCTGCTTTGATCCTTGACCTCAAATCCAGCCAGAAAACTGATCAGAAGTTAAATGTCAGCGATGAGGATAATGTGGGCTTTGATCCTTCTGAAATGCCAAGTTCGTGATCCCACCAAAGACCACCAAGAGCCGATTCCGATGCAAAGCGCACGAGGGTCCTTTATTCGAGCTCGAGCTTGGGCTCCTAACGTGCACCAACGCAGTGGTCGCAGGGAGACGCCCCTTGCTCTCCGAGAAGAAAGCTTTTATCCCCCAAGGAGGCAGCCCACCCCACCTTTACATGGATAGGTTAGTTTAAAACATGAGCTTGTTGGCGTTCCCTGGTTGGTTTAATTTTCGTGCCTTAGGTAGGGGTCATCGTTAGGGAAGCGTTAACCCTATATGGTGACATTTAAGCTGATTGGTCGGGCCCGCAGTACCTTTCTCAGGAATGTCCAGGATGGGTGGGGGGCCTGCTGACTCTGGTCAGAGTGGCCTCGCCCCAATTATCTGGAAGTGCAGACCCAGGTGTGCTTGACACCGATTGGCTGTTTCTAGGGGTGGCTAGGGACAAGATCAGATTAGCACACTTAATGGTTTCTACAGGGTATGGGGCAACAGGCTATAGAAACTTCTAGAAAAACAGATACTTAGGCCTATTCTACTTAAAGCTTTAACTAAAGCCTGTCATGGCGTCGCTTTGGTTCTTCACTTCAAACACTCAACTCCTAACATAATCAGTACAGCACCGACTCAGGAGTGAGGAGAAGCCAGGATTCAAGTCTTGGCTTCCCACCTCACCAGCCTTGTGACTCTAGATAGGTCGTATCTGTCCCTGAGTCTTAGAGATTGACCTTGGGTGTAAGTGGAGACGACCTGACCCATCTCCTGAGGGTGCTGTGAGATTAAATGAGATGGTGCATGTGAAGCACTTTGCACCGGGCCTGGCTCGTAAGGAGACGTAATGCTCATTAATTGTTGGAAGAAGACGAATGGTCGGTCCACACTGGCCACTAGGCTGCAAGTCTCCTTGCTGATGTGCAGAAGAGGGTCCACCATCGGGCTACATCTTGCTGGCCTTCTACCCTCAGCCCATCTCAGCACTGTCTATATAATCACACAAGCAAAGCCCGGCATGGTGACGCATGCTTGTAATCCCAGACCGGAGGATCCAGGTTCACGGCCAGCCTCAGCTCCTTAGTGAGACCCTCCGCAACTTAGTGAGACCCTGTTTCAAAATAAAAAATAAAAAATAGGGCTGGGGGTGTAGCTCAGAGGTAGAATGCCCCTGGGTTCAATCCTCAGTACCAAAATAAATAAATAAATAAATAATCACACAAGCAAATTCTGACTTCTTCAGTACTGACTTTCTAGCTACACAGATTCCCAACCAACAGCCCACGCAAGGAAGGAACGCTGATCCGGCTCACCGGTTTGTTGACCATGTGTTCTGCAAATGCCTCTCACAAACGAGGGAGCAGGGACACTATATTTAAAGTGACCTCTATATAGTGTAGCCAAGTGGGACACTGGCCAAATTTTCTGGGCTAGAAATGAAAACAAAATCTTTTATTCTCATGTCTGTAAGGAACCAATTTGCCTTCTGGCTGAATATTTCATAAGGGTCACTCTTGCATCCCACATTTTGCTGGTTTAAGGGAGTCTTGATCGTAATTCCAAATCTTTGGCTCAATATGGTTAGCATTATTGTGCATGCAAATGAAGACTTATTTTATGGTGCTGAGGTGGCCATTTCAATGACAATCACTCCCCCGCCTCAGGCTGGTCCGGGTTTGTGATGTGCACCCCCACTCCCAACTGGCTGATAAGAAGGTAGATGATGTTGGATACTGGAGGTTTCAAAATCCCTGGCAAAGGCGGGCGTGATGGCGCACGCTTATAATCCCAGTACTTGGGAGGCTGAGACAGGAGATCGCAGGTTCACAGCCAGCCTCAGCAACTTGGAAGGCCCTCTACAACTTAGTGAGACCCTGTTTCAAAATAAAGAATAAAAAAATAGGGCTGAGGGTGTAGCTCGGAGATAGAATGCCCCTGGGTTCAATCCCCAGCACCACAAAAGAAAAGAAAAAATCCTTTGCCCAAATTAAAAAAAAAAAAAACAAAAAACAAAGCCAGGCGTGGTGGTGCATGCTTGTAATCCCAGTACTTTGGGAGGCAGAGACCGGAGGGTCGGGGTTTGCA